>JBCJKH010058346.1:0-27016 GCA_039877255.1 Loriculus beryllinus
ACACAGCCCATCGCTCCTAACGGGCACTGGGACTGAGCCTGGCTGCCCATCCCCATCCCTTTGGAGCCAGAGCACAGGCTGTGGGCTCCAGACAGGATCCCAAGCAGGAAAATAAGAACTTGGATTTATTTATTCTCCAAACAGAAGTGGCTTGGTTTTATTAAAAGCAAATAGAGTTATTTTACATTCCCAGGAAAGCCCTCCTCCCCCCCCCCCTTGCAAATTTACCCAAGCACCCTAATCTACAGTCAGCTGCCAGAAAGAAAACCCACTCACCACCTTTCTTCACTTCTATCTAATTGCTATTCACTTCTATTCTGATTGCTTCTATCAATTAGAAACTAATAGTAAATATTCTCTGTAGACAGCAACATCTAAGGCTCAGATCCATCAAAAGCAATGGCTGGAATAAAGGATGGACAAGAGCCAGTCCACGCACCTCTTGTGTTTGGTTCTGTTGGGGCTTGGTCCCATTGCTCTGGAATGACTTAAACCTTTAAATGTGTTTAAACCTTTCGTGATTAATAATATTCAAGAATGGGCAGATTCTGGGATGAGGAACCTATTCTGTTCCCGACAGACTTGGTGTGGGGCTGTTTGGCAGTTATGGAATTACAACCTTCAAGGCAGTGTGAGAAAGATCTTAAATTTTACAAAGGCTTTTGTGTTTCTATACTTAAAAAACCCCAAAGCAACGTTTTAAGTGTTTTTTTCAAAGGCACTGATGGTGGCTTTGCTGGTGAGGGGTAGCACAAGGAGGTGGAAGAGAAAAGTTTCCTCTAGGGAGAAGCATTTGCATTCTAATCATTGCTGCTTTATCTTGGAGCATGAAACTTAAGGAGTGCGATACTCCACAAATAGAAGCCAAAGCGCTCAGTCTCCTTTCACCAGCAGAACAAGGCAGATTACTGCTTGCTCAGTAGCTGACAGATAAAAAGTTAATGGTATAAAGCACAAACGTGGAGATACATGGAAATGAAGCAACAACACAGACAGCAAAAAACCAAGTAAGTTCTTTAAAGGTCGGTGTGCAGCAGGGAATGGTGGTTTTGTTTGGTCCCAGCAGAGGAGATGGGATTTACCACGTGTGTGAACAAGTTCTGCTCTCGGGGGGTTTTGAGAGGTGTTCAGGTGCTGCCCTGGGTTATGCTGGAATTGTGAGATCTTATTTGGCTAATGGCATCTGACCTGATAACGTTAAGGCCACTCAGCAGTGCTGTTCCCAGGTTAAGGATACACAATTACTTAAATGTGCACATGGGCGTGCATAGTGCAAACCTTCTTTGACGCAGCCACAATGAAGGTGGGAGGAGGAGGAGGCACGTTCCGATGCCTGTCCCAGAATGAATCCCCCAAATGATTAGATCTTGGTTCACATCAGCATAGTGTAGTTCCCCCAGATGCCTTCGTTTCTGTCCTGCTCTTATTCGCTCTTCCCTGATTTCTGCTCGGGGTTGTCCTTCCAGATGCGGATGCTGAGGCAGGTGGCCATGGCCAGCCAGCCCAGGTACGGCACCAGCAGCAGCGCCGCCACCTTGTTGATGCGGTACCAGGAGCACATGGTGCCTATGGTCAGCGCGTCCAAGCAGAGGATGTCAATCAGTGCCTGTAGCAAAGAGATGAGTGTGATGATGGTGCTCACCCTGGGCAGCCTTCCCCAGCACCACTACACACCATCCTACCAGAGGTGGGGACATGGAATGGGGTAAGTTTGGCAGTGAGAAGTCACCCAGAGCGATCCTAAACCCCAGGGTTTTAGCTCTGAACCCTAACCTGTGAGATTGGAACATGTCACACCAGGAGCCAAAATGATGTTAATTTATGTTCATTATCAAGTTCTGTGGATTAATTGACTGTTAATGATGATCAGTGTCCCTCCTGCTGGTATTGCTCACACAGACACACCAGACACATCCTTATTTATGTTAATACCAATGGCTGTTATCACTGAGCAAACTTTGCGAATGTACTTTACATCCACAGGGTGACAAAATGCAGATGGAAACATAAAACCTGTCCTGTGCTGCTGTCACCCCTGGGCCTTGGCTCCTGAGGTGAGTGCTTTTTGGGTATAGCTGTGCCTCACCTTTGTGCACATCCTGCTATAGGCTCTGCAGTGCACAGCGCATTGTGTTTGCTTGATAAGCTGCTCCCTGCTAATACACCCAGGGATGCTGGCACAGGGTGGGACTCCCTGCAGGACTTATCACTCGCCCCGAATCCTTAACTAGGGGCTGCTGACTGCTCCCTGTGCCTGGCTGGGTGGGCTATCTGCATGAGCAGGGCGGAGGGTGGAAGGGGCTGATACCATTGTCTAGAGCATCTGGGCAAAAGCTCTTCTTGTGGCTTTCTTTACAAGTGGTTAGAAAACCCTCCCACAGCCCTGTGGCAAGGACCCCAGCAGCCAAGCCTCCAGTGGGTGACCCATACATTACCATCTTCAGGTTATGTGCCCGAAAGAATAAGTGAGGCCAAGCCCAATTCAAGGCCAGCTGAGCCCCGTAGAGGCCAAGCGGGAGGACCGCTTTGCTGTTGCAGCCACCCAGGTCATTCCATATGAGGTAGGAGGCGTAGCTGTGAACAGAGGAACACATTAGAGGTTTGCAGTGAGGAAATCCCTAATACAGACCAAGTGTTTTCACATGAGGGTGTTTGACAGCAGGGATGTGCAGGACAGTGGTGTTCACACATGGCCCTCACTTGTAGCTACCTGGCTCTTACATCTTCCCCAGGGCAGCACTGTATTTAGTAGCTGTCTGCAAAGCCAAGTAAGGGCTTTGTCCCTGCACATAAGCATTGTCTGTGGTACCCAGCCCAGAATTTGGCTTCTGTGTGTCACCAAGAGCGGGATGGGAAGAGGGAGCAGATCACAGAACTCACCCCATGCCGGTATACAGGACGGTCCAAGCAACAGGCAATATTTTCAGGGGTGGACACCAGGAAGGCTTTTTCAGTTTCTCATACCAAACTGGTATTCCTTTTTGACTCATGAGCCAGCCAAAGAAACCTCCCACATGAGGCAGGACAGTAAAACCAACAGTATAAGCCCACATCCTTCCTTGGTGGCTTGAAGTCGCCTTTTGCCTGCTGTAAGTTAAAAACAATCATTGATTATCACTTTAAAGAATGTTTTCACCTACTTTGATTTTTCCAGCTTTTTCTCTGTCCATATCCCACTTCAGTCTCTAAGGCAGACAGTAGGTATTTAATGCTGCGTTCAGCTCTGCTGCTGGCTGCCCTCTGCCCATCTCCTCATCTCTGAAACAGGGTAATTATTTCTGCCATGGTTACATTTTTCCCCTTGATCTGCCCGGCAAAGTGGCTTCCCCCTGCTATTTCAGGGCAGTATCCATGTGACAGGGTTCAGCTACGATGGTTATACTTAGAAGAGAAGAGTGCAGATCCTGCCGTCATCCCTCCTAAGTCAGACAGCACACGAACTTTAACGTGTGCTCATCTCAGCAGAGCTGTGTGTGTTCTCAGTGGGAAAACCCAGACAGATCACACACAGAAAACCCCATCCCTTCTGACCTCATCTCATTTTCACCATGGAGTTATACTTTAAAGTCTATAACAAGCCAACATCCTTACAGCTCAATGGACCTTGCTTACTCTTCCCTGCAACCCTGCCAGGCAGAGGGGGTTTTGCCTCTGAAGCAGGTGAGCTGAGGCACAAAAGTAGTTTCGTCATTTGCTCGTGGTTTTCCTCTTGCGTAAAAGGAAGGAACATTTACTGCAATAATGACATTACGCTCCCACACAAGGCAGCTGTGATAAGCGTTTCATTTTCTGTCCCATCTCTTCCCCTGACACTGTTCTCTGCAGGGCTCCAAACCTGCCAGGCTCCTGTCCTCCTCCATCTGGTCTCTATAGTCATCTTCCCTTTTGATTCATTAGAGAATGCGACTCAAATTAGCATTCAAGGGGGATAACACACAGGATTCTCCAGGAGCCCAACAGTTCTGTGCTGTCAGCAGAAGTGCAAAATGCACATGAGCAAAGGGAAAGGCTGGGTTTAGCAGTGCAAGAAGAGAGGCGCAGGCACGGAAAACCCCTTTGCCCAGGGAAGTGGCCCTGGCACTGGTGGTCAGAGAGGTGAGGAGCACCAGGAGAGGGCTGATCTGCATAAGCATCTCTGCTATTTTAATTCACAGTTAACACTCTGCTGTATCCTATGCTAATTATTATTATCATCGTGCTACAAAGCATCCATCTTTAGAAACACCCAACAGCAGTACAAGCCAATTTACACATCAGCAAGGAACAAATACCCCAGCCACCATCTCTAACTAAAAATTCCTTGACCAGACAATTTATGGTGCTATTAAAGTGTTGATGGGACCAGAAAATCAACCCGACACAGAAAAATAATAGCTGTCAGTCCTGCTTTTAAACTGTAAAAAGGCTCCAGCTGTGTTCTGCTTCCCCTATAGCACTTCAGGAAAGTAAAATGGGAAAGTAGCTATTTGTCTCCTCCCAACTCCTTTGCAGTTGCCAGCCTGACCCGAGAGCCTGCAGAAGGGTTGGAAATAACACTCTTATAAACCCTCATTTTGCCTCCCTGTAACCTAGTGGGGTGGGAGCTGGAAAACTTACTGTGCCTTCCTGCCCTTCTTCCCCTTGCACAGACAGAGGGTTGCACATCCAAGGCCGGTGTCTGCTGCTGATGCCCAGTGAAGAAACTGTGGCTGAGTTTTACCCAAACAGCAGGAAAAGGGTGTGTGTGTGTGTGCAGCTAGATCAGATTACACCAAAGAGCCCAATTTGGCAAGAATTAACATGGACCTAGGGGTGGTTGAGCAGCCGCAGGGGGCAGGACCTTTTGCACCCAGACTCTGCTGGGATGGGACATGTGAGGCTCGTGGCTTGGCTGCAGGGACAGAGGAGCACCCTTGTAGGTTCCTGGGCATGCAGCATATCACCTGCAAACGAACCTGGTGATGGTACAACTGTGCCTATGAGTGAGGTCCATAGCAGCAAGAATTCTGTGTGTGTCCCACTGGATGTGAGCTCTGCTGATCCCCACCTGAGGATCCATCCATGGAGGCTGTCCCTGCCAGGCTGGTACACAGCATGGGTTAACCAGATGTGGTCAGGTTTTGTCCGTACACCAGCCTTTTGGCTACAAGTCACTGGGAGCCACTTGAATCCAAAATAGAGACGTTATACAAGCGTGTTAAATGAAAGAGAAAAAAGCTAGAAATCAATTTCCATTAGTAAGCTGTCTGCAAGGGATGGGAAATGAAACACTCATTTACTTCAGTTATGGGTCATTACCTGAATTTCACGGCCAGAGGCAGAATTGCTGGTTGCTAGCAGAATGCAGTATTGCTGTTATAGCATAGAACCAATGAGACCTTTTGGTTTATTAGGCTCAGAAGGAAATTATTCTTTTGTGGGAGGAGAAACAAAGCCAAAACCGGTGTGAAGGGACAGGTTTTCAGGTAGCACAAATCAGCCCACAGCTACTGCAGAGGTGAGCCTGTGCCGTGTAGCTGCCCTTTTGGCACAGCAGCACGTGGATCACATAGCAGCCACCTGCATGCTCTTAGAGCCTGCTGCTGTTTGTGATGGAAACTTTCGCCATGCAACGATGCAGCTGCTCTGTGTGACTGAATCTTTCCATCGCAGTCAGTCCCTTGCCTGCTGCAGTGGTCACCATGCAGCTACCTGCACAGTGTTGCCTTTACCAGGCTTGGGCAGCTTGGTTAGGAGGAGTGTAGGTCGACAGTTTTTAGCTGGTGGTATTTCTTTCTCTTGAGCACAAACCGGTCTCCTTGGCATATAGCAGCTGTATTCCCAAGCTACTTTAGTGTCTAATATGCTGGAATAATTAAGAACTAAGGGTCCAGTCACAAGGATCTCAGTGAGTTTGTGAGGCTGGGGATGACACTGCATGACTGGGGAATGGCAAATGTAAAGAGGAAGAAAATAGAGGGACAGTTACAGGCCTAAAAGTCATGTGTCAGTCCTACTCAAGGGAAGAAAGGGATAAGTGAAAGCATGAAGGTACCTGTTAAAATGGGGTGATACAAAAGAGATTTGCCCTAAGTGGATTACAGCAGGCTGGGTGCCATTGTCTGAGCGGATGTCTGCTTCCTAGGTGAGAAGATGCAGCACAGCTCCCTGTCTGCAGTTCCAAATGGCGTCTGTCACAGGGTGTCTTAGATAAAGGTGAAGATGCAGCAATGGGGCTGCTGGGCAGAGAGAGAACGTGGAAAGATGAGGATTGGGTTTGGGAAGAGTCTTTGGTGGCACTAAGCAGGGATCAGTGCTGGGACCCAGTGTTTGCATGTGCACAGAGACACCAGTGCCCACAGCAAGGTATGTTCTGTTTGTGACCAAACGCTCCAGCACAGCACTGGTTTTCCTCTGTTACCAGGGTCATGTCTCAATACTTCTGGCTTGAATCATTTTACAGTAACACAAGATGAGGTAATGTAAAATCATTAGTAAAATCATTTCTAAACTACATCTTGATGTGCGTCTGATTATTAAACTACATCACTGCCGGGTTTCAGATCCAGTGCATCCAGTGCACTCTGTTTTCATGAGGGAAAAGACATGGGAGGACTGAGTTACACAACTGTGTTTGTTTTCCTTGCCTTAGCAACCTTTGCATGTTGTCCCAAGAGGTCTCAGCCTATGCAAGATTAATTGCCCAAATATAAAGGCCCTGTTAACCTGAATACATGATTGAAAACCCGCATATTTCAATCTGCCCTAGTTTGGAAATAGAGGTGCGGGGTCAGCTCCTGGCATAAATCTGTGGAGCTCGTGGGCAGCCAGAGGAGCTGCTGTGATTTACACCAACAATAACGGTGTCCGGGTTTGGCTGCCAGTGGTGGGAATGGGAACGGGAGGAGGAACGGGAGCAGGGTTGGGTGGCCCGAAGGACAGGTGCTGGGGAGGAACCCTCATGAGCATCTCTGTCTTGTGAGCAGCTCAGACCTGCAGAGTAAAACATCCACATTTTGGGCTATGAAAAGCCTGGTTTATTCAGGCTTTTCATAATAAATGAATGTTATTAAGTGTTCATTTTTTCCTAATGAATAAAAGCCTGGTTTTTAAAGTTTTCAGTTACGTTGAAATCAAATTCCAAGTAATAGGAAGTGATGCTGGAATCTCCAGCCTATGTATCTGGTGCGCTGGCCAGCACAAGAGCCCGCAGCCCCTCACAGCTTGGATGTGGATCGCTGGTTGGGCAGGAACTTCGCAGCTTCAATTTCCACCTCTTTCCACTAGAGGGAATTTAAAAACACATTTTTGGGGGGATTAAAGCCCAGTTTTTGGTGTGTTCCGGAGCGGTGCAGGCGCTGCTGTGTCTGGATGTGCAAGGCGCTGGTGCTTTTGCACGGCACAGCATCCTTTCTCCGTCCTGCCTGATGATGGTGAATCCCAGGAGCAAGCTCTGCTGTGAGGCAAACAGCAGAAAAGGCTCCTTCACTTGTGAGGGCTCAGCCTTTGATTCCCAGTACCACAGGGAGGACCCGGGCACACGCTGTTCCCACTGGATCTCTGCATTCCAAGGGATGTGTTTGTGGCCGGCTGGGAGCTGAAGGGTCACGCTGAGTTTCGAGGTCCGTTTTGGACACGGGGGCTTCTCCCAGCACGGCTTGTTTGTCAGCAGGACTGGTGTGCAGAGCTGCCTGCCTGTGATAACCAGGAGGGAATGGCTTGGCCTTATCAGCACGCAGAAGCTGCACCTCAGTAGCCAAAAGCAGGAATTGTAACGGACGCAGCTCAACGCCTCCTTTCCTCTGAGGAGGATCTTAGTGTGGGGATAGGCAGATGATTGCAAGCAATTAAGTTATGCGGCTTAACGAATTACCGCTTTAACTGAGCCGCTTTAATGAACCACGCACAGACCCAGCCCAGCTCTAATGTGATGTTACATACTTGGCCTTCAGCTCCTGTGACCAGTAATTCCTGCTTGGCTGGAGGGCTTGGGAGTGCTTCTGTTGACCTGCACATAGCAGTCACAGCAGTCAGAGCACGTAACTGCTGCCCATGTGCTCGTGTGCACGGCACGATGCTGGGCTCTTGGCACTGTGAGGATGGTACCTGATGTGCAGAGGGATGCAGCTTTGTCCCAGAGGACTCAGCTCTTGCCTCAGGAAAAGAAAGCTGCAGAAATGCCACAAAGCCACTGGCAGTGTTGTATTGCAGTGGGTTCAATGTTATCACAACTCAGCTGCATGGGTATGCACTTGCATGATCGCAACCCTTGTATTAATGTCAGACTGGGGCATACGGTTTAACATGAGCTGGAATAATAGTGTTCACAAATGACTTTAAAATGCCTTAATATAGCAGCTTAAAACGCGTTCCAAGGTCTTTTCTACATGCAGAGTTAATTGAGAAAAGCTATTGCAATTTCAAGTGATGCTCTCACTTAATCGAGTTCACTTTCATGTGCTGATGTGCCCTAAATTACACTGGCACGGACTTTCAGCCTTTGCAGTAGGGTGGTTCAGAGTGAACTGGGGAAGTGAAGACAAGCACCAGCAGCAGGCAGTGAATGGTGAACTCCATTAGACCGGATGCCTCTTGTTCCTGGAGCAGGATAGTGTAATTCTTCCTGGCCTCCTGAGGGATTTTCCTCTATCCCTTCCCTCCTGCTAATGCTGGCAGCCAGAGGACATCAGGGTCCTTCCCAAGGGCTCTTCAGCCTTGAGGGTCTGGCAAGCCCTTGGCTTGCCCAGGGTTCAGGAAGCATAAAACCTGGAAACAAGCTTTGTCCAGGAATTAGGGAAGGCATTAGGCAGCCTGTAGGGTTTAGTTGATGGTGATGATGAAGAAGAATGGGATGAGCATCTTGGCTTTTCCATGGAAGGAGATTTCCACCCTGATTTAGTAACTCGAGGCTTCCACGAGACCCCGGAAGCACCACTGCATCTGAACCTGCCTGTACAGCTCAGCCCAAGATCGGATTGGCTGAGAAACGTATATGAGAGGATGTTTGTTGTACTTTTAATGGAGATGCCCTTTTTTTTTCGAGGAGGTAAAGCTTCAGTGACTGATTCTTTTTAGTCTAAATAATTCTGCTGAGAATCCTGAGTCTGTCAAAATGCATCAAAACAGTGCTTTGAGTAGGTTTTGTGAAGAGAAAAACCATGTTTTTCTTCAGTCTTAACAGAAATAGGAAGTGAAAAGGTGAAAGAACTCAAGGAGCACAGGGAGTTCCAAGCCAAGGTAAAGATGCTGCAGAAAGCCAAGGTTTTATTAAAGGAAGTGAAACCACAGCAGTTGGAAGATGTGACAAATGTGGGCATTTTCATTTCTTTGCTCTGAAGTGCACAGCTTTTCCTTGCGTTAACAGCTCTAACCTTGGTGTTACTCTGATTTAGAGCCCCAGTTTGGTGTTTGTGGTCATCACAAGCCTGTCCTTTTGCTGTGTTCTTCCCCAGATGTAGAGATGTGTAAGGAAAGTGAATGTGCTTCTTGCAGCGCCCTTGGCAATGGTGGTCACACAGCCTTGGCACAGCAGAGGCTGCTGCAGGAGTGTGCTCTTCATCCAGCCACAGAGGAGCTGCCAGCTCCATGGTCCAGAAGGGATGGGGCACCACGCTTCTGCTGGGGATGATGCTCGGCTGCATTTTCCCCTGGCAACATCTGCAAAGATGGGGATGCAGCAGGAACAACAC
This sequence comes from Loriculus beryllinus, assembly GCA_039877255.1. Lineage (NCBI taxonomy): Eukaryota > Metazoa > Chordata > Aves > Psittaciformes > Psittacidae > Loriculus > Loriculus beryllinus. The sequence goes on from JBCJKH010058346.1 coordinate 9,648, forward strand.
TGCTGGAGAATAAAACGAGCATCTATGAATTGCTCTGAAGTCTGAACAAGCCCTAAAGTGCCCGTGTTTGTGGGTCTGCCTTTCCCTCACATGTGCCAGCTCCTAAGACTGGCTCATTGCTTACCAAGATACCCTCCTGCCTTGGCAAAACCCTGCTGCTTGGTGCCTTGGTGGTTGGATTGCTCTGGTTTTAAGGCAACGCAGCTGAGCCGTGGTCACCTCCTGCATTGTCATTGTCCAGCTTTCTGCAGGATCGCAAGGAAAAGAGGGCTGTGAAACACTCGTGCTGCTCTCAGAGAGCTGTCACCTGAGCCATGTAGACCTCATCCAGCTTCAGATTTCAGAGTAAAAGTCAGGATGTAAATCCCATAAGTGAGCACAATCAGCACATGGTAAAGGCCAAGGCACTTCCCTTGGCTGTGCTGGTGACCAAGCTGAGGGGCAGAGACATGGTTCAAGCAAATGTGAGGGCTTTTCTTTGGAGAGAGAGCTTTGAGTTAGAAATACAACTTGTACAAAGACAGAGTTATGGTTTGGTCTCCTCCATGGACCGGTGTAAGTAGAAAACAGGATTTATCGCTTGCATTGTGCTGAATCAGGTCTTCCTCCTTTACAACAGAGCTCCAGCCAAGGGCATTGAATTACTGCAGTATTCCCCACAGCCATCTGAGGATAAGGGTATGTCTAAATACTATATTGAGTGCAGACATGAAATCGCTTTGCCAGAGCTCCTGATATCTGGACAGGCTCCAGCTTTGATCCAGAAAGCTGTATGAGCAGGGAAGCAGAGCCAAAAGAGTCGTGTGTGCTGGAACCAGCTCATCTCACCCCATGAATGGATGGACATGCTTTGGGGGTTGTCTTCTCTTGACTTTGCCCACCACAACTCATGGAAAGTAGGGGGGAGCTGGGAATAAGGAATGAATTGGAGAAGACTCAGCATCTCTGGCTGCGGATGCACAGGGTGGAAAGGAACGCTGGTGCAGTGGAGTGTTTACTGCGAGCTGCTCTCACAGCACTGCCCAAGGCCCTTCTGCTGGTGCCAGGTCATGGCAATGTTGGGTTGTTACTGCTGCACGTGTTTCCCTTTCACTGCGAGAGCAAAGTCTGTTTCCTACAATTCATTGTGTCCAGTGCAGCTGGGTCCCGTGTGTAATCCCTGCTATCAGTGGTAGAAATGCTGCGAGAGATGAATGGATCCCTTGGGAGGAGCGTGCCCCTGAATCCCAGCCAGAGGCTGAGGATGCTCCAGCACATGCTGAGTGAAGGGAACATGCCTGGGAGCGGAAGCCTTTTGTTTTAAGAATGAAGATGATGAACACAAGTGGGATTTCCCAGCTCCTTCCTTCCCAATCTCATTTCATACCCTGGAAATCAGCTGGAAAACCTTTATGTTCACAAAACTCAGGGTGCTGCCAAGCCTGACCCAGTTTTAGAGGTCCTTGCCTCAAATACCAGATCTAGATCTAGATCGCTGCCACATCTTGGGTTCTGGTTTAGGGTTGGTTCTATTTGAATGGCCAAAGGCAAATACTTCAATACTATTGTGGCCTTAATAATTTTCTTGGTACTTTAATTAGGAGCTTGATGTGGTTTGGGGGCAGGACACAAAGTGGATTACAGGAGCAGCCAGTGCTGTCATTAGGGACGTTTGTCTTGTGTTAAGGTTTAACCTCTCCTTGCACAGAGAGGCAGGGGCAGAGCCTCAGCAGCTCGTGTCTGCATGCAGGAACACTCTTGCCTTGCTGGAATCCCACTGCAGTGATCCCAAGCACCAACTGGCAGCTGTGACTCATGGCTGTTTATAGAGACCAGATCCGGAGGGTAAATATTGATGTGGATTCTGATGCTTAATCTGCTACTGGCTGATGGTGTGGAAAGCCTGAGCCCCTCTTTCTACAGCAATTTATAACCAGAGCCTCCAGCTCCTCACCATCTCCAGCAAACACTCCCGAACACATTCCCCAGGGCTAATTCCGAAGTATTCAAGCCCAACCATCCCAGCAGCCAGGCTGGAAATGGGAAGGTACCAGCAGAGATAGCTGCAGGTGATGACTGGGGCATCATTAGCACATAGACTGTGCCAGTGCTCATTATGGGGAGTGTGCTCATTAACAGGGCACAGCCTACCCGTGGTGTTAAAGCATCCTGACCCCTCCCATCACTGCCTTTCCACCCATTGCAGCCGCTGCTGGTGGGAGCAGAGCTCGTGTCCGGACTGGTCCTGCGAGGGGTGAGACATCAGCGAGGTTTGTCCCTCAGCAGAGCAGTGCAAGAGAGAAGGGCAGCGTGGTGCCGGTTCATGCCCTGCCTTGGTGTGTGACAAGGGAGCGGCTGGAAGCAGCAGAGCCTGAGGAGCCTCTGGGCTGGGTTTGGGACAGGCAGCTCAGGGCAGTGGCTGTTGAGGAGCCCCAGGTTCCCACCTCCTTGTGTTGGCAATGCAAGTTCTCCCCACACGGTGCTGTCAGCCGGTGGGAGCTGTTGCTGTCACCCCAGCACAGCGGGAGCACCTCCCTGCCTTGTACGTGTTGGGCTTTTCTGATGGAGAACATGAGTTCCCTTTCATTTGCTGGAGTGTTTTATGGCACCTGAGAATCCTCTTGTACTCCTGTAATGGATTTTCCCTTTGCAATTTCCTGTCCTCATGGTTTCCCGTTAGGGAGGTGTGGACACATCACAGATAAGATCCTTAACTCCTGGCAGGTTGATCAGGCCACAGATTACTACAGAGTCTCTTCATCTCTGCAGCAGCTGCTGTAATGCATCCCCTGTTTGTCAGGGATGGCAAAACAAGCTGCAGCAGCACGTTTCTCTCCCTGTCTAGCTCTTCATGCTACAGGAAGTGTAGGAAGGGCTGGTATCCCTCAGCTAATGGGCAACTGAGGCCAAATACCTTCTGCAAGCTTGCACAGGGGGATCTGTAATGCACCCAGAGCACCCTGCAAAGGAGCACAGCCTCTGGAAGAAAGCCCTCGACACAGCCAGGTTTGTACTGCATGTACCTTTTTTTATTTTCACATATATATATATATATTACATCATTTAAAACAGAACAGTTGTGAAAGAAATGGTTTTATTTTAAAGCAACCCACCACATTCCTCACAGCCCCCCTGCCTGCCATTTAGAGACTCCCTGCAATGGGGAAAGGCTGACCTGCAGACTGAGTGTTCCCCATCTCTCCGCTGCTACTGGGACAACTCTTCCTGTCCTCCTCCTGGAAAGATAAGGTGTTTTCCAGTGCCTCCCCTCCATAGTCAGTGCAAAGCCCTATTGCTCCATCACACACCCCATCCCCTTCCTCCAGCGCTGGGGCTTCCTGGAGGGATGGAGAAAGGAGCTGGGGAAGGGGCTGTGTGAAACCAAATGATGCACTGAGCAACCCCCTCCTGGTAAACAGCCGGGGCAGAGCCTCCTCCTCACCTACACCTTGGTTTTCTCCCTGAGGGCTTCCCAGCCCCATTTCCCTTGCTCACCAGGGCAAAAGCCAAAGCCCCGGGGCAGTCACTAGGCTGACAGATGCTGTCCCTGCATCCCACACAACACGTGGCTGGGTTGGTGGTTAAAAAGTTCACTCTTGTGAAGAATATCGTGGTCAATGAAGGCTTTATCCCTGCAGAATAAAGTGGCTGATTCAGCCCTGTACGGGGAGGCTGGGGTTATCCTAAGGATGTAGTTTTATCTAGAGCTCTTGCTGCTAGATAACGAAGCACTGCTCCTGCCCCACAGCAGAAGCCTTCTGCACACAGGCTCGGTGGTACCTGCTCCAGGCACCTGCTGAGTGCGGCTTCGAGGTAGATGCCTGCTGTGGCTCTGGACATCGGCTCCTGGGGAGGGCCAAGGCCTCTCATCTGGGTCTGCTTTAGCCCAGTGCCAGGAGGGCTGGGAGAGGTGAGAGCAGAGGGAGGCAATGGACAGATCCTGAGACAATCCTCCCTGCAAATCCCCTGAGAAAACGGAGAAAATGGAAACTTCCCTTTGCTACAGCGCTTATTTTAAAGGTTCTACTCTCTGTCCTGATGCCACAGACCTAACTAAGGCTCCATCACCTACTAGAAAGCTGACAAACGTTCTTTAAGGTCTGCTGGCCTCGCAGCTGAATCGGGCTTGCAGTGAAACGCTTTAATGTGGAAGATGCGAATCAATTGGAAGCAGCACGGCTTTGTGTGCAAGCACAAGTTCTCTCCAGTCTGTTTGAGTTCTGGAGGGTGAAGTAGTGAATGGAAGCTGCTGTGCTGTTCGCTGTCCTCTGAAAGAGTCCTCCTGGAGACACAACCGACCAGAGAACCAGCCTAGAGGCCAGGACGTGTCAACAATGGGGCTGATGAAGAGAAAGGGAAACCAACAGCGAGCAGCTCACTTTCATCGTGGCAAAAAGGCTCCATCTGGTGGTGTTTGCCCCCAGAAGAGAAGGGAAGGAGCGGGGATGGGAAGCTGCAGCTGAGAGCACTTGGTTACATCGGCTCCTACCGGAGAAGAAGGTTGAGGAATCTCAAGGTAAACAACAGGGGGTAAAAATGAAGTTGTGTGTGGATAAATGCAAAGGGGACATTGGCGGGCGCTCAGCTGTTCCAAGGGGGTCAGCACGGCCACACACCAGCATGGACAGACCATTGGAGATCTGTGCCGCTCAGCACAGGTGAAAAATCAACCAAAAGAGAGATCTATAGAAAAGGAATATTATAGTAAGTATTTTAATGCCTTTCTATGAAGCACAGGCCAGGGAAAGGGATACTGCAGAAACAGGGTCAAAATGACAAGCACAGAAAGACCCTGATATGGAAACAGGCTGAAAAGTTTGCTGTTCTGTGAAGGGAGGCAGGAACATGAGGGATGTAAGTGTTACCATGTTATGGCTGGCTCTGCTAAGCCTCTGCAGCAGCAAGAAGGGATGCGAGGGGCCCTGTCTCTGTGCTTGGACAGGATGTGTAGTAAAGAGGTTCAACTGCAGCAAGGCATGGAGGGGAAACCTTACCTAAAGGTTAAGGTAGGAAGTGATGGGAAGGCAATGGTGGAGGGTTTAGGAACAGGTTAGGCAGCTGTCTGTCAGGAGTGCCTTTTCTATGTGGGCACACGGGCTGCTCTCAAGATCTGACCCCTCGGTGCGTCCCGTCTCTGGGGCTCTGCCTGCACTGGGAGAGGAGCCTGGGTACAGGACCACTGCTCACCTCCTACCTCCAAGGTCCCTCCGCCTCCCTCCCCAGCTGCTGACCTGCCCTAGGAGATGGAGGGGTGAGTTTGGCTCAGAAGGGGTCAGTCACAGTTTCAAGCCTTAGAGTCACCTGGTAAAAAGAACAGAGCTAAACCATGCTGAGGTACTCTCCATAGTCTGTAAAAGTCAGAAAGATTTGAGGTGAAGAGTGGGTCCTGCTCCTGTCCCACTCCCCCAAAGTCATGTTTAACCATTAGTCATGAATAGAACAAGGTCAAGGCACTTCCCAAAGATGCTGTTCACAGAAGAGGCAGCTATAAAGCACCACAGCCCTGGGCTCAACCGCAGCGTGTCTGCATCATCCTGCCCAGCTGAGCTCAGGAGGCGGAGCTGCTGTAGGAGGGAGATGCAACTCCAGGGCTCCCATTGAGAACAAGGGAGACCAATTGGTCACAGTTGGGCTGCTCATCTGCCAGCATCTGAAGCTATTGAGTGGAAGCAGAAGGGGAGGGAGGGCAGGCAGCCTGCCCACACCAACCATCAGCCACCCCACAGCCTTTAGTGTTTGGAAACCTGCTGGTGCTCCCCAGGTCTGAGCACCCAGCACCCACATGGGAGAGCAGCAGGTCTCCAGGGTCAGGCATTGTAAGGGAAATCCTGCCCGCCAGCACTGCCATGGATTGTCAGAGCAGGCAGTGTGATCCTTTAAAAGGGGTAGGGATGCTTGTTGAATGGGAAGGCTCAAGTAGTTGGGCTCAGGAACAGAGGGAAGACAAAAGCAAGCCCCACATGTGCTCATGCTGGCTTGCCCCTCCAGTGCCTTACAGACAGCAACTGCAGCACCCAAGGCTGCAATCCCTCTTCAAAAGCATGGGCTTGAGGAGAGCCATCAGCAAACAGGGAGCTCCACGCCTGCCCCAAGGAGTAGATGGGACCCACGTATGGGCATCCCCACAGCACGTTTGCTCCTCCAGACTCCTGTCTCCAGAGGAGCCGGCTCTGCCCCACTGCCCCATGCAGGGAGCACCGCAGCGATGCTCTGTCCACAGCAACTGAGTGAGGCATGGAACAGACAATAGAGTTGAACCTTCCCTCCCTCCCTCCGCTTCTCTCCATAGTTCCTGGTGGTGTCTGCATGGATGGCAGAGACCCTGGGCCCTGTGGTGGGTCTCAGGTCCAAGCTGTTCTCTCTTGGAGGTTCCTCAAATCCCCCCTCTCTTAAGAAAGATCAACGCAGAGCAGAGATTTGAGAGAGCTTGGCCGGACCCCCCCAGCCTCTGCCACCACCTCGGTTAGGGCTTGAAGAAGCGTCGTACCACTAAATGTCCCACCATGACCAGGGCCACCACCACCAGCATGTACTTCATGTAAACATTGTCCAAATCGAGTGCAGCCGCCTAAAGGCAAACAGAGAATAACCAGAGCACGTTAGACCCACCGGGACCACCCCACAGACCCCCCCTTTCACTGTCCTCATCCCGAATCCCGCCGGCCCCATCCTCACCCATCCTCCCTGCTGGGCGATCCAGCGGGCGATGCGGTTCCGGAGCATGAACTCCACGACGCAGCGGGCGATCCAGCGCAGGAAGCCGGTCCTGCCTTGCTGGTAGACGTGGATGGCCATGCGGTAGCCAAAGCCCAGCAGCGCGATCACCCGGCCCCAGTTGATGCCGCTCTCGAACAAGCTGAAAGGAAGCCGATGGTCTGAGTCAATCCCCGCTATGGCCCGGGCCGCCCTGCTCTCAGCATCCCCAGGATGAGGGCTCTCAGGTGGTGCCGCTCGCAGAGCAGGGCTGGGGATGCTGCTCTACCCCTCGAGCTGCATCGCAGGCGCTCACAGTGATTTTGTGCCTAAGGGACATGTGGCCACCGCTCCTTTCAGAGCAGAACAAGCACAGTCTCGTTCACAACCACTGTTTGCTTCAGCTGGGCAGGTTGGGGATGTCCTGGGGAAAAGGAGTTCCCAAATCCTGTCTACACAGCTACAGCCCCTGGACTGCTGCAGAGGACGTTTTGTGATGGCTGTTGCTGACCTGCCACCTTCCTGCCTTTCCCTTGGGTCTGCGTCTAAACACAGAGCACTACAGCTGCCTGGATGTCCCCTGCTTTCATGGGCAAGGCTATTAACAAGGTAAGATGAAACTGGCGGTGGTTTAAGCTGTCAGGTTGTGGCTGCAGCAAGCTCAGTAGCTGATATGCATGTGGCCAGGAGCAGGATAGTACCCATGGGTCCCAAAGCATCCCTGGCTTGTGCGGTCATACCTGGAGGTCAGGAAGTTTAATTATACCTGAGGACAAAATACATTAGAACAAGATTTTCCCTTTTCCTCCACAAACTCCTCCAAGACCAAAGCCTGACCTTTCCTTAGACTGATTATCCCAAGGGCTGGGAGGCTCCAAAATGTGCCTGCTCCTGATCCCGGTTTTGGCTGTGGCGGGCACAGATTCATTGCTGCGGGCAGGTTGGGCACTGAGTTATCTGGACCAGTGCTTGCAGGCGTGTTTCCTGGTTTCTAGCAAGTCAAGCAAGAAGGAAAGCAAATGGCACAACAGAAGGAGTAGGCTCAGGCCCTGTGTGTTAACGTGGTGCCTTGTCCTCGTCTGCACAGCCAAAGGGAACCATCCCTGCAGAGCCTTGGTGTGGAGATGCCACCGTGCAGGTGGCAGAGAGGGAAGGCAGAGCCCGGAGGGGACAAGAGAAGCACAGAGAGGGGCAGAGGTTAATTCCCAGGGGGTAATTTACCTGTTTGCGGTGCCTTAACCGCCTCAGGCTGGCAAAGCGGTGAGAGCAGCAGCGGCTTCCCAAGGACAGGGAGCAGGAAGAGGACAGAGAGAGGCAGTTAGAAACAAACACAAGGGTGCGCAGGGATGGGGCTGTGCCAGAGGACCTGGGAACCCAGAGAGCCCAGCACCAATCCTGGCTCTGGCAGAGGTGGTCTGGTCTGCACGACCCTGGGCACACGGTTTAATGTGCAGTGTCTCGTCTTCCCTATAGGGGTGTAGGGAATCCCTTGTTGGCCACCCTGGTTCAAGGCTGTACCTCAGGCAACCAAGGCAATAAATTGTCCAGGTCTTCGCCTGTGCTCTTCACCCTATTGCTGTGTTTGAGTGAGCTGGGTGAGCATCACCTGTGCAAGGTGGCTGCGGGCTCTGCAAACCTGTAGAGCATCCCCCATCCCGAGTGAGTCCAATCCTGCTCCGTGTGGACCATGCCAAGGGCAGTGAGTACCTGCCTATGGCCACAGCCTGCAGCTGCCTTTGCTCTGTGCCTCATCGAGCCTGGCTCAGGGCTGCAAGTGGCAGTGGGGGCACCAGTGGGTCTGCCTTGGTCCAGGGAGCTGGGACATTCACTTGGCTATTGATGCATGGGCTGTGCATCCCAGGCACATCCCTCAGACTGTATCAGCTTGTGCAAGGACTGTGAGACGATGGCCAGGTGAGGACGGTCCAAATGGTGCCCAGGAGGAGGAGCAGACAGGCAGGAACCACAGGAACCCTCACGGGTTGGGAGCTCAGCTTGGGGACAGCGGACAACGCTTGGATGGACAGGGTGCAGAGCACAGCGCAAGGGTCTCACTGCCTGCACTGCATCCTGCACTGCATCCTGCACTGCATCCTGCACCTTCCCTTCCTGCTCCTCTCCAGGAGGAGGTGCCCAGCGCATGCTTACCTGGAGGCTATTCGGGTGAAGCACTCGTAGGCGTTCTCCTTGGTGGGCTGCAGGGACTTGAGCAGGCAGCGGAACTCGGCATCGTACCGCTTGTTGATGTCGTCGCCGATGATGGCCAAGCGCTGTCCCACCTGGCTCCCAATGCTGCCCAGGGGAGCACAGACAGGTCAGCGAGGCTGGGACTGGGGGGGGGGGGGGATCTGTCACAGAGCTGGGATGGGGTTAAAGGATGCACACACGGTTGGGATCGGTTTTACCTGCCCAGCTCCTCCTCGATGTCCATGATCTCCTGGTCCACGGGCACCTCCTCCCCTCGCTCCTCTCTCTCCTGCTCGTAGCGGTAGAAGGCATAGCTCCGGAACACCTCCTCCGTCTCCTCGGCCACCTGGTCCTCTGAGAGAGACAAGGAGAGAATCACAGAATAGGTAGGGTTGGAAAGCACCTTAAGATCATCCAGTTCCAACCTCCAAAGAAGTCAAGGGAGAAGCTCGTCTCCCTCTTTTCCCAAGCTGGAAAGAGACCATTCTCTTATTTTCAGCCTAGACTTGTGCTCTTTGTATTAACATCGCCTTTTGGAGTGGCACAAAAAGAATCCAACAAAACTTAGTTCTCAGAAAATCAGTGCTGCAGCCAGCCCTTGTCCTTGGGGGCACACGCTCACCTTTGGAATCTATTTCTGGCAGGAGACAGCTACAGAACTGCCACACAAACCAGATGTCCAAGTGCTTGTGCTTGCCGGTGTGCTTTTACCTCTCAATAAGGGCATTGCTCGGCACAAACCAGTTCAGGAATCTCAGATCCGAACCCATACTGGAGGCCAAGCTCAGTCTAGTGCTGCCCATCTCAGCAAACAAACTTGTTTTTCAGAGTCACCAATGATCGAGCCCTTGCACAGCACCAGCAGTGATGTGGGGAGCAAAGTTAGATGGATCATTTTAGTGTAACTCCTTGCTGATTCAACCACACATCACCAGTCTCACATTCTCAGCAGCAGCAATGCCAGGGCAGGGTTTGAACTTCTGCTTGGGCTGCTGGCAGGAACAGAAAGGAGAAGAGCTTCTGAATAACCCAGAAACTTGCCCAGGGACGTGACTCCCCATCCTGTGCTTGAGAGCAGACGAACAGCCAGGTGATAACGCCTGCTCTGCCCCTCTGCATCCCAGCAGTGACTGACACCTTATCACAGGCATTGCATCGCTCCTGGGGAAAGTACCCGCTCTGTCACGGGATGTCTTTGATTAGAGCTCGGTTTCAGCTGGCTGGAAGCAATCCAGTTTAGAGCACTGGTTTCCAAACAGCCGGCGGGAGCGTGGCTCTTCCCTGGTTCTCTTTCAGGAGGAAAAAACTTGCAGTGGACAGAAATGGTGTGGAGGGATCAGATCCCTGCTCCTTTGGCTGTATCACCATGCAGGACAGAGATTCACAGACACTACGTGAAGTGCAAAGCCCAGGTACGTGAGCTTCACAGCTAAAACCCTGTCCCACCATCACACTACATCCACCCCGCAGACTGGCCAGGCCATTCTCTGGCCACTGGAAATTGCATTTCCAATGCAGAGATGCTCCTACCCGAGCCACATCCTATGGCTGGGATGTGAGGACACAACTGCGCTGGTGATGCTGCCCAATAAACCCCTGTATCCAAGAATGTGCCACACTGCTCATGGCAGAGTTTTCCTGGCTGGTCACATCCATGTGGCTCCAGGGAGATGGGCCCAGCCCCGGCTGGGGTGCGGGGAAGGGAGAGGACCGGACTTGTTGTGCAGAGGCTCAGGTTACAGGGAGTTCAGGTTGGGTAAATAAAGGTGAGGGGAAACGAGGAGCCCCGGTGTTTTCGGGGAATGGCTTTTGTTTTGCAGGCATGGGTTTATTTGGTGGTAAATAAATCCCACCTCAGACTGGAGCCCGTGACGGCACCGGGAGCCAGAAACGAAACCGCCTGACTCACAGTTTCAGTGAGAGGCCGTGCAAACACTGCGAGAGCAAAGAGGAAATGAGGGTACCAAAAACCCCCTGCTTTGATTACCTCAGGCGCTGCTTTTAGTAACACAGGGACAAGAGAACTTATCTTTGTCCCCTCCAGCACCCGCTGGGACTCTCCCACTCAAAGGAAGAGGATCTGGACCAAAACTTGCCTTGTGGACTCCCAATACCAGCAGTGGAAGGAGGAGGAGCAGTCTGGAGCTCCTCTGGGATCTTTGCTCTCCCTGGGGGATCCTCAGGGCTGTGTTAGGGGCTCACAAGCTGCCGTGAGCTCCATGTGCCAGGGAGGACCTGCCCTGTTCCTGCTTCATGGAGCAGTGACCCCACTGTCCTCACCATCAGCATCCAGACCAAGAGCTTCTTGCCTGGACCCGCGGCACTGACTGGACCCCAGCCACTCCCCAACATGCAACATCTGCATTCCTGTGCAAGATCCTTTACTTCTCACCATTCCCATCTCCCAGGGAGCAGCTGCGCTGCAGTAAAACCTGGCAGCTCTCACCAAAGTTATCCATCAGACCTTGTTACAACTAAACAGCCCTGCTAGAGACTGTAATAGCGACAGATGCAACCTGGCAGCATCCCTTTGGAGCTCAGGAGACAGGCAGGAACTACGCCGAGAGGTGCATCTGTTTGCACAGAGGGAGACATCAAGCCTGGAAACAGCAACAGGCTCCAAAGGGAGAAAACAGCTCCAGGGAACCAAGAACAGGCTCTGGAGATTTCTGCCTCCAGGGGAAGCTCGACTCCACCTCCTGCAGTTGCAATTCAAGTGTGGGATGAGCTCTACCTGTGTTAGTGGATTTGGGTTACCTTCCACCCCTGTGAAACCGCTTGCCTGTCAACAGCGATGCCATCAGCACCAGAGGCGGAGCAGCCTCACGCTGCACACAGGCACAATCCTGCACAGCTCACACCTGAGAGCAGAGGTGCATGGTGTTGCTCTGGCACTTTGCTGCCCAAGCTGAGCCCTGTCCCACACTTGCGCATCCACTGACCTGCATCCAGCGGATGCTCGGAGAGGTGGGCACCTCAAACCTGGAAACCGAGCTCCCTCTGCCCCATCAAGTGTTTATGAAAGAGCCTTTGAGGTGTCCTTTGCAGGCCAGAACAAAGGAGCCACGAGGCAATTCTATAGCAGAGTTGTTACCCAGCACAGCCCTGGGAAACTACGTATATGGTGATGCAGTTCAGTGGGAAGTCCAATGCCCTGTGTCTGTGCTGGAGATAGGATCTGCTGGGCACCAGACAGAAGTATGTTTGACTGTCTTTGATTGCTGTACAGAATGTACAAGAACCCAGGCTTAAACAGGCAGCTCACGTTTTTCCTATTCATTCTGCAGGTCGTTCTGGTGATGAAGACACGTTGATGCTCACAGATGCAGAACTAATGTCCCGCAGTGACTCTTCATCAGTCAGGACTTGCTCCACATGCAACATCAAGTCCGGAGCTATGACAAACAACCAAGGACCAAACCCCACACCTCTCCAGGTATGTTACATGAGTACTAAACGCACACAGATGACAGAGCCCAAGTAACCTGGCCCCGCACACTGTGCATCAGGGTGGCTCCTGCCTTTGTCCACAACGCCCTAAAACCACCAAAGTGCAAATTGCCACCCAGCCTAGACAGAAACAGCAGCACCTTGCCCATGCCCTAAGCACTGGCTGACAGGACAAGGGCTCGGGATGATGCTCAAGCAGATACTTGAGCTCTGCACTCCCTACTGCAACCAAGGATAAACAAAGGGAGCAAGCGAACCCTAAGTGAAAGCCAGGTTAATGCCTGTTGACAAAAGCCTTCTTCCGCCCCGTAATCCCATCACACGTGTTGGTGGGAGCTGCACGTTTCTGCTCTCAATGGAGTCCTTACGGCTCTGGCCTAAGAGGCGTGCAGAGATCCCACTCCACATTCCCGATGGAGCACCTGATTTTCAGGAAGCAGGGGGATGCCCGTACTTCCAGTAAGTGTTGCAAGCGCACAGGAAGTGTGACTGTAAACCAGTGTGGTTAGACCTCGGGCCTGATCCTCTCACTGGTTTTCACATCAGCATCTCATTGGCCTCAACAGGAAATCAGCATACGTAAACAACTGCTCTTATTTCCATTCCTTGTAGACTTTGGTATGGAAGGAAAGGGGTATTTTTGTGTCCAGTGTGCTCGTGCAGGATCTAGCACGAACAATACTGTGAGATGGAGAGGAGTCCAGGCAGTGCCGAGTATAAATAACATTATCAGGGCAACAAACCAGCTCTGAGCTGGATCTGAGCTCAGATACATAAACAACCAGGTATAGTGTCTAATCTCTACTATTGACAGACTGCAGTGACTCAGCCTTATTTACAAGTCCACCTGCAGAACAGGTTAAGAAGTCACCTGCATTCAGCAGCTCTGTGCAGCGGCATTTTAGCACTCGGAGATGAAATGAGAGCTGAGGTTTTTCCTGGCATCCTTTCGGCCCCGATCCCGGTTTCACCCATTGCTGTGAGATGCAATTACACAGTCTGCTGGGCTCTGCACACACGTAATGGCCTGAGCTGCTGCTGGTGGTGGGCTGTGTCTGTTCATCACTGCTCTGCCAGGGCACCCAGCGACCCCATTCCATCCTGCGGCACCACTGAACCCAACTACAAGAGCAGGAGCGTTTCCCGCTGTGTTTTCAACACCCAGCACCTTTCACTTAGGGAAGGGAAAGTGAATGACTCCAGGCACCAGCCCCACAGCTCCCTAAGCCATATTTGTTCAGTGCTTTTCATGCCCCCCTTGCTGCCCACCACACTGATCCGATGCCAAGCATCTTCTGAAGCACTGAGAATGTGTTCTCGCAGTTCAGTTCAGCACATCTTTATGGAGCTGGTTTGTTATCTCGGTCTTGCAAAGGGCCATGGCAGTACAAAACCCCCCCATCTTTCCAAAGAAACACTGCAGGGGAAGGGAATCACAGCAACCTTTTTACCTGAGTTGAGCTCCTGTGACGGCCTCTGCCTGTTGCTTCCCCGCCGTCCCCAGTCCCTCAGCGGGTCACCATCGTTCCCTGAGGCCATTGCAGAGATGCTCAGATGTCTTGGCTTCACCTGGAACAATGATAACAGACAGTAAGTGACCTGGGTGATGAGCAGCCAGCACAGCCCCTGGCTCCCTCATACCTGCCCACTGGGCTCAAACACATAAATATTTGCCCCTTGGCATAGGCAAGTGCTTGGAGGAGCAATGGTCCCTGCTTTTATCTGCCAGCAACCTGGCTCCTCCCACACCAGGTCCCTTGGCTCCATTTCTCCTCTCTTCCTGACTCTCCTTGCTAACATGTTTGCAGACAGTCACACACCAGACAAGGAAAGTCACCCAGCTCCCTGCCCCACTTCACCTCCTCATCCTCACTGGAAGCCTGCTGGCCCGCTCAGCAAGTGCCATGGGCTCTTGCTCAGCCTGGGCCGCAGCAACAGCTTCAGGATGAGATGAAAGCAAAGATCCCAGCACAAAGGGCTCCTTGACTCCCTATCTCCACCAGGAAAAGGTGTTGGAGCTGACCCTTGGTGCTTCGCTGCTGTCTGAATGCTGCTATGACAGCTTGGAGCGCAGCAGGAGCAAACCAACGCGTGGCCACAGCGACATGCCATGACAAAGCTCCACAAGGGATGAGCTCCAGTTTTCCTAAATCCAGAGGCTCCAATTCCACCTGTTCTCTATGTTCTGACTCTGAGCTCCTCTCAGAATAAGACAATTAAACAAGAACCAAATGCACAGCTCACGATGCCCCCGAACTTCCCAGGTACCCTAAGCCCAGACCTGCAGCAGAGGGCTCACTGCAGTTCATCACACTGTCCTCACCCCTGCTTTTGAGAGAGGAGGAAGTGGGGCCACGCAGCTGCGGTCAGGGCGGAAGAGATCACTGCAGCTCCGAGCATGCCAGTACTTGTTCAGGCTGCTCCCAGGCTGAACTGGTGGGGGTTCTGATTCACACCGGATCTAAAGTCATGAAGACACATTGAGACCCTGGAATCTCAACTGTATCCCAGGCAAAAATAAAAGCAGTGCTGGTTATGGATAAACAACCACCTGAGCCAGAGTTAGAGGTGCAACACATGATCCCTACTTACAACCTCACACTGAAGATCAGCAGAAGAAAACAGAGATTGAGCCCAGAAGCAGCACTGGGAAGTACAGCTGGCAGTCAATGTGGGAAGGGGGCCTGGAAGCATAAGGCTCATCGGCCTGGTATGGAAAGCCACCATGTATTTGAGTAGCTGCATCCAGGGAGCCCCATCAGCAGTCACGCACAGATGGAGATGCTGCTTTTTGCTACATCCCTCCGAGGACAAGAATTCCCTTTTCCTTCCCAACCTCAAACACCCCCATCCCAGGAAGAGCTGACAGCGCGATGAGGGTCATCAGTTAAAGCCAGGAAGAGGCTGGCTCCCACTCACCCAGCCCGGCAGAGCTCGGGGCTCAGAGCTGCTCCTCTCCTTGCTCCGCTCTGCGATGGGACGCGGTGGAGGCAGCTCAGCGAGTGCTCTGAGCGGATGCACGTGCCTCCGTCCCCTCCTCCACAGAGGAAACCCTCCTGTGCTGCCTCCTGCTATCCCCAGCCCTCCTCAGGCACTCAGCAAGGCTCCATCCAGAGCCCACCTTGGTGCCTCTCGAGGGGAGGCAGGGCCGGACTCGAAGTCACGTCTGTGGGTAACCAAAGCCCCGTCCTCCCCGGAGGCTGTGCTCAGTGCTGGGGAGGATGCGGACAAGCCAGCCAAAGGGTTTGGCTGCCTCTGGAGCTGTTGCAGTTAGGTCTGTACCAGCCACGCTTCGCATGAGCCCTCTGCCCAGACCCGGGCTCTAACAGGGGAATTCCTGATGTACAAAGGGAGCGTGGTGAGCAGAGCCCGGGGCAGCAGCAGTGGCTGCCTCACGGATCCTCCACACTGCTGCCTGGTGAACCCTTTGGTTCAACCGTGGCTGTCATGTGCAAGGAGCTTTCATTTTCGGTTTCCTCCTCCATGTGCCCTGCAGCGCTTTCTGCTCTTGCAACACAGGATCCCACAGCCCCTTTGCGCACCCACACAGCTGGGACCAGCAGCTATGTCCCAGTGATCTGCTGCTGCGCCCCGAGAGCCCCTAAACTCCCACTTCTGCAAGCCAAGTGAATGCCCACTGCTAGGTTCTGCTGGGGGGGGGGCAGGCACTTAGGACCACCCTCTCTAGTACCAAGAGTGCTGCTGCCCACATTCCTCCTGCTTCCCATCCCAGCACCCCTCTGGAAAAACTTCACCCAAAGGGCTGTCAAGCACTGGAACAGGATGCCCAG
Source organism: Loriculus beryllinus (assembly GCA_039877255.1). Lineage (NCBI taxonomy): Eukaryota > Metazoa > Chordata > Aves > Psittaciformes > Psittacidae > Loriculus > Loriculus beryllinus. The sequence continues at coordinate 25,748 of JBCJKH010058346.1, forward strand.
GGCAGTGATGGAGGGATTTAAAAGATGCATAGACACGGCATGGGGTCTAGTGGTGGACTCGGCAACGCGAAGTTAATGGTTGGACTCTATGATCTTTAAAGGATTTTTCCAACCTAAATGATTCCGTGATTCTAAAGTTTGTCCTATTCCCCCTTTGTTATGAGGAGATGATGCTGGCAGAGAGCGGGGAAGGGTGTGGAGCAGGATATGGCACCCACACACTTAAAGACAGCCCAAGGCTGCAGAAAGTGAAAGCTCTCCAGGATTTGGGACAAGGCTCACAGAGAGTTTGAGGAGCTGCAGCTTAGGGGGAGCAGGGCCTAATTCTCATCAGCTCCTGGAAGATCCAGCTCCCCTCGGACCTTCTGCTCTCACGGGAGGCTGCAAAGGGTTAAAAGCAGCAGGAAGCACCTAGGAGGTGGAATCAGCAACACCTCCAAGATGGGCACAGGAGTCTTATCTTTATTAATGAGTACAGGCCATGCAAAGAACCAGCCTTCCTGGAACCAGCCAGGCTTCCCTAATAAAAAAGAAGACCTTTGCCTCAGCTGGTTCTCGTTTCATTCTCATCTCCTTTCCTTAAAGGTCTCTGACATGTTTCATGGGTGTTCTTAGGATACACTCACTAATCTCCTAGTGCTTCTGCATGGGAAAGAGCCTGAGCCCTTGGTGCAGGAAGAATGGTGAGACTGGCCTAGAGCAGGAGGCAGATCTGCATGCTGTGGGAGCAGCCATAACCCTATGAATAAGCCTGGCTATGGGGCTCTGAAGTCACCCCCTGACAAGTTATGAAGATCCGGCTCCAGGAAACGCGTGGAGCATCCTCTGGGACGAGCATTTTGCAAGTCTGGCCTTGGGCCTCTGCATGGGAGGGATTCCATCATGTGGTGTGCCTGGGATTGCCCTCCCCAGGGCAGGGATCCTGCAGAATTCCTGTGCCCTGCTGCCATCCCTGTATGGACCAGGGAGAATCCTCCTCACCTGGCCTAGGAGAGCAAACAGGTGAGTTTGCCCGGTTTTCCCACTGTTTGCCCACCTTATGTTAAACCAAGCCCACAGATCCACACGTGCTGTGCCTGACACCACAGCACAGAGAGGAGAGACTCGGACCTTGGCCACTATCACCCTGGTCCTCACTCTGGCACATCGCTTCCTACCGAGCGCTGTGGGACACATCGGGACAGCCACGGCCGCGCAGAGCCCCTCAGCCTGAGCATGAGGATGCTGCTGTGGCCATCACAGCCGCGGCCTCGCAAGGGCAGAAAGATG
>JBCJKH010058347.1:0-17839 GCA_039877255.1 Loriculus beryllinus
TAGCAACAACTGAAAACATTGGTGTTATCAGCTATGTTCCCAAGCCGAAAGTCAAAACACAGAACTGCATCAGCTACCAAGAAAGAGAAAAAAATGGACTGCTACTGCTAAACCCAGGAAAACTCTTCTGAAAGCTAGAGATACCTGAGGAAGCGAGTTAAAATAAAAGTAACTTAGGTTCACTGCAGAGCCACTATGAGCTACCCCAAACTCCATCAACCAGCGTCTGAAGGAGAAGGAAGAGGAAATCTGTGGTAGAACCTCTAATGAAAGTCCATCTTTACCTCAGGCTGAGTTTGCAAAGTTCTTATCTTCTTCAGTATTTTAGAGGTCACTGTAAAGGTTCTTCAGTGAAGGAGAAATTAAAACAGAATGAATTTTTGATCTATGCAGTGCTAGCGCAATGTTGCCATTGGAAGAGCCTATGATCCTATTACATAATTGCAATTATGCAATATCTTCCATTCTTGAATCCTTCTGTTTGGTTTTTTTCAGTATTCTGACCCATTTGGTTCCTGCTTTGCTTCTTGAAGTACATGGATGGATTCCTTGGCTGACAGGGCCTTAATCCAGCATCAAATACCACTTCTGCTGTACCTCTCTGAATTGTGTATTACTGCTTCCTTCCACTCCTGAGCAGAGGCTATGTCTGTGACTCTTAGTTCCTGCTTCTTTTTCCAATCAATGTTAGACCAGTAGTGATTACAGTCACAATCCAGAGTGACAGGAAATACTTGCTTCCTATATTATCTTTCATGATTGTTGAATAATACCTGTTGCATTAGTAATTCCACTAGGAGCTTCTAGACCATGTGCAAGTAAATCTTGAGGTTTTATCAGTTATTTTATTTGCTATACTTTTTTAATTAACATCTCTCATCCAGCTGGGTAGATATTCTACCATTTTTTGGCAACCTATACTGTAATATACATGAAAGCTTGTTAAATGCTTTAATCAGCAATTGTGAATTCTGTTATTATCACATGCCTTCTCAGTCTTGCTCACATAGCTCCTTGTACATTTCCCATTGCTTCACTCTTAAGTTTCATGCTAGACTAAAAATTTCTGTCAATCCGTGCTGTCAAAGGACTATATGTTGCTTTTCTATCACCACTCTCTCCAAAAAATCAGCCAAACTTTATTCATTTTTTACTATGTTTTTCTCATCCCAGTTCTCCACCTCTTAAAACAAACCCTCCTAATTTTCTGACTTCTGTGCTTGCAGTATTGCTGCATTTTTACATATGTGTTAAGATTATGTGACTGAACTAGAAGTTTCTTCTTAATTTCATAGAATCATAGAATCATAGAATCGTTAGGGTTGGAGAGGACCTTAAGATCATCTAGTTCCAACCCACTCCCATAGGCAGGGACACCTCACACTAAACCATGCCACCCAAGGCTTCGTCCAACCTGGCCTTGAACGGCACCTGGGATGGAGCATTCACAACCTCCCTGAGCAACCCATTCCAGCGCTTCATCACCCTAACAGTAAAGAATTTCTTCCTCATATCCAATCTAAACCTCCCCTGTTTAAGTGTTTCCCCTTGTTCTGTCACTACAGTTCCTAATGAAAAGTCCTTCCCCAGCATCCCTATAGGCCCCCTTCAGATACTGGAAGGCTGCTATGAGGTCTCCACGCAATCTTCTCTTCTCCAGGCTAAACAGCCCCAACTTTCTCAGCCTGTCTTCATACAGGAGGTGCTCCAGCCCCCTGATCATCCTCGTGGCCTCCTCTGGACTTGTTCCAACAGTTCCATGTCCTTCTTACGTTGGGGACACCAGAACTTTATTGTTCTGTATTGTAAATACACACAGTACTGTAGATGGGAAGTGCAAATAATCCGCATACTTGAATGAGGAAGGGTACTTGCAGTCCTTGCATTGATATCCTGCTTGCTTACTGTTACTGAGATGCTTCCTGTGCTAATTTCATTTTCTCTTGAAATATATGAGTGCCTCTAGAGTGGGGTGAGTTACATGTAACAACCCAAATTGAGTTCTTCTTCTTCCTGGTAGTAGCTGTAGGTGTAAATTATTGCAGAAGTAATGTATGGCTTTGCTAGGTTTTGAGCATTCTGTTAATTTGAATTGTACTGATCTTTCAGGGTGACTGAACACAAAAATAAATGGTGTTTCTTCAGATCAATCATGAATTGTCTTAAAGGGTGACAGAGTGTCCCCCTGCTGCTCTGCAGAGCAGATGCGACATGGGACCTTTTGACACTGTCATTTCACCAGGCCTTGGCATGATCTCTGAACCCTACCATTTTAAATTTGTTTCTTTTATGATGGCAGTGTTGAGGATACTGTGATCCTGACTGATTAATTCATCAGTCCCACGGTTTCTGTGAGAAACCATTCTTTTCATTACACACAACGTTTTGAAGACAGGAAATGAGTTTGCCGCTTGCTTTAATAATGTGCACAAGGCTTATTTCTTTCTCTGTGCATGGAGAGATTATATATTAAGCTAGTGAATGTAGCTTTGTATAACATTCACATTTTTCTAAGATACAAAATAATCACAGGAGTTCCACACTTACAAATGTTACAAAATATAAATAGTAGTCTTTACAGATAAACTTTTCAGTGGTTTTACAAGACGATACTGCTTAAAGTACTTTTAATGTGCTGTAGTCTCAGCTGAATTTTTCTCTCTTTTAATGAAGAATTGCCCCTGCCACGGTTTATGGCGCTGAAAAATGACAGTGAAGCTCGTTACAGGACTCCAGCAGAACTCCATGGAGTTAAGTTTCAGGTTCCACATGCAGCTTTGGAAAAAAATTCCTACAAAAGAACAGATGAAGGGGACAAACAGGTAACAGGCTTGTCTCCTTCAGGCCAGTATGTCATTACAAAATCTCCTTCTGGGTCCAATGATTACACACACATGGGCTTACTCAGTTTTGCAGTACTAGACAGGAGATGAACTCCTGTCAGGCAAATAATCCCTGTTGGGCTATGCTCTATTTTTGATGCATCCCAGTTGCATCCCTGAAGGGAATTTTTCTATATGAGCTTGTATAAAGCTGTCAACACTGTAATATTCTGTGTAAGTTCTTTTAGCGTTGTACTCCTACTTAGTCCAGCACTGTTTCTTGGAGAGGCCCAAGGGAGGAGCAGCAAATAGAAACCTGTCTGTGAAAGAGAACGAAAGCAAGCAATTTCTCATGGCCAGTATGATATTTAGTAACTACAGAAATATCCAGCTGGAGAAGAGTTGTTTAATCATGAGCAGCTATTTCTGGGTGGGATAAGACCATCAGGTTTTCTTCCATTCTAGCCTCTTAGAGTAGTGGTGCAGAGCAACTCTGCTTTTCTTTGTCCTCAATGAAACATTGCCCCAGCATTCTTTGTTCTGAGTAGCCAATTTAATAAAGCTCTCTAAGGGAGGTTTGTATTACCTGTACTTAGTAGAGTTGAGAGCACTTACTCAGATACAAGCAGCTTCACAATGCAACCTTGATTTGCATAATTTTCCCCAGGCCTGACACCTTCTTCTCTAGTACTGTATCAGGTAATGTTGTAAGTGCCTGGTGGCAGGCACTTTATCTTCCTGCAATGTGCACACACGTTTATCACACAGTGTGCCAGTGTGAGTAACACTATTCCCAGCCTGAGGTCAACCAACAGGAATGAGCTGATGACAAGATGGTGAGAATAACAGGATGAGGAAGAAGAGCATGTATGTTTATCTGCCTGCGTGTGCTTACACTGAAGCGGAACGCTGCCTTCAAACCCCTGGCTCCATCTGGGCTATCTTTGTTGTGCTGTATTTTCCTTCTTACTCAATAAAACTGTTTCAGGATCACATCCTCCTCCTAAACAATCTCTGCATGTCAAGGGAAAGAGAAAGCTTTAAGGTAGTTACCCAGTAACACCTACAAATCTACAGAGTACCTAAAATACTGATTCAAGGGATTTATTTTAATTTTTAATAAGTTTTTATATGAAAAATGCTCTCCCACAAAGAATACACTCACGCTGTATTATGTAAATTCAAAGGTACCCACTCACATTAAGCCTTCTACGTCTACTTCTTAAGGCATCTTTGGAAGGAAAATATCTTAAGCTGTTCATTGCAAAGCTTTGCTATGGCATTGCCATGCTGTACTTCTAGAAGGCTCAATACCAAAATCTGTCTTTTGCTTTCTCAGGAGCTTTTTCTTGGAAATGAAGGGCCTGAAGGAGCTGCAGTATTTGCGGCTTCTTTGTCCATCGTGCTGTATGTGTTTGGATAACTGCAGGATTACTTGGTAGCTTTTTGGTCTCAGAATTGCTTTTTGTGTTGGTGTGTTTTAAAATAGGAGCCCAGATCTCCTCCAGTGTCTCCAATATGCTCACCTCCTGCTTCTCCATCTACTTACCAGAGAATACCCCTAAGTTATGGATATGGTAAATCAAGAAGTGGACTGGAGCAGCAGCATGGAGGTAGGATAAAAATTGGGATGCACACATTGTTTAAATTCTTTTTTTTTTCTTTCTCAGAAGCATCGAATTTCAAATGCAACTGACAATCAGCATAATGATTAAAAATTTAGCTAGACCTGTATTCTGAAAAAATATTTAATCAACTTTATTTTGATTGTTCAATCCTGTCTTCCTGTTCACAATCTGCTAAATGAGTTAGATTTATATGTCATGGCTCACAGATAGCTGCAAAGAGCTAATCTATGACGAGGCTATGTGCAATGTATCACAGTGACAGGGTGTTTGTGAGTATTTTCAGAGTGCATGGTGTCTTTGGTTTTATTAGAGAGGAAGAAAATCTCCTGATTTCAATAGCCACTATATTAGTTTTCAGATTGGCAGTGAACCTTCCTTCGCCAGGCAGGATAATAATCTCTCTAGTCTCTTTGGTTTTATAACAGAAATAACACTAAAACATGAATATAAAACCAGTCCCACAATGTCACATAGGCAAAACAGTCAAAAATAAGGCTTCGTCCTTGATCTCACTGCCATTAGAGTAGGTGGCAAAACATTCTGATTTTAGTAGAAAGGTAGTGGGCAGGAGCCAGTTTTGTTAGTAACACGAACTTCTAAAGCCTTAGTAACTTTCTTGTGCTCTCCTAATTGCAACATCTGGTGGCAAAGATGCTGGCAATAGTAGGTGTTTGTGTCTATCATACTTCCCTCATTCTTCCTGCCTTCAGTTAGTGTGTTTGCAGTGAGTGAAGAGTGGAGTATGGTACTAGTCCTTTTGGCTGTTGTCCTTGTTTACAAATGAGTGAAAATACAGAGCTATTTCATTTTGAAACTCAGTACAACCATGATAAGAATGTGTTTGACACTGTCAAGTGGCCTTCATGTGAAAATCATACCAGTACTGAGCACAGGCATTCATTTGCCGATTAGGTAAACTGCTGTTTGTTTAGTGATAGGATTTTTCCTCACCCCACCTTTGGCATTACTGATCAAAACAGTGATGGTTGACTTCTGAAGTAATCAATACTAGTGAGGTGGTACAATTCATTTCTGCTCCAGTGAAGAAGACATGTGGCAGATAGCCCAAACCCTGAAGAATTGGGCAGCAGGTGTCCATCAGGAGCAGCTGACTGTGCCACCTCTGCTCTTTTCTGGGACTCTGTTCCAGATTGGTCAGCATTTCGGGTGTTGGGGTTTTTATATTTGTTCCTCCCCTCTCCCCTTCTTTCCCCTGAATTTGGTTGCAAACATAACTCATGGGGTCAGTGGCTGTGCAAAGTGAGTCGGGGCATCCAATCTAAGCTGTCAATTTCTTCTAAAATTAATTATTGAACAGCTTGAATTTTTACGGTGAAAAAATACTACAGGTATAGAACACTATGGTTATTTTCCAGAATTTCTGCTATATTCCAGAAAAGGAAGCTCTCATATTCTAATCCCACTGGGGATACTTCAGCCAAATGTATTCTCGGTGGCAGTAAGTGGGTCACATTTTAGGGCCCATGCTGTGCTAAGTGCCAGGCTAGGTGATCTGCTGGTTCTTCCTGGCCTTTAAGATGAGGACTCTTCCAGTTTTTTGAAGATCACTTGAAAGGATAGTTCTGGAAGCTGCCGTGTAAGTACAGGAGGTGCTGATGACATAGCACTGACACAGGTCAGCTGGTATGCACTGCAGGTCTGACCATGAAAGTGGGTGGTGTGTCTTCAAGGGCAGCCCTTTGCACTGTGATCGTGACTATAATTTTTTCTTGATAGTTTTGGATGCTTTTCTTGCTAGCAAACACATAGCAGTGTGGCCTTGTGTTTAAATCTCCTCTCTAAGGGCATCTGTGTTTCACAACTTCCTTCCCATATTTTTTTTCTGAAATTAGAAGTTGCTTGTACAGGAATAAAAATAGATGCCTTACAGGAGTAAAAATATATGCCAATACAGGATAAGAACACTTAGAAAAACAAGGGGGTTAGGGGTAAAATTTTTAAGGTCTGAACCTATTTTAAGATTTCTTAGTCTCGCTTTTCATTATGGGTCTTTTGAGTTCTGTCTGTAAGTTTTGAACAGGCTGGCAGCAGAAGTTCTCGGATCTGTAAGGTTGCCTTTTTGTTTGCATACTTGACCTATTTTTAAAACATTGTTCCTAAATGTGTTGTTATGCCACCTCTTACTGTATTTTTCTGCAGTGGAATGTAAGTGGCTTATTTTAGCAAGAAAAGAAGCAATTGTTACTTTTATTTACTAACTTTTCTCCAAATAATGCAAAATGTATTTTGATTTTCAGTAGAACTTAGGGAAGGGGGAAAGAGGAGTATAAAAAAAATAGTGATTTACTAATTGGTAACATTATCAAAGCATATTTTTTGCAGCTCCGTTGAATTATTTCTTTTTACTTGTACTGCATTCTTGTGCTATATATGGCTATAAGTATATAAACCATGTAAACAGGCTATATAAATATATATTTCAACATGGTGAACAATGATTTTTGTTATCTAGTAATATATAGCTGGCAGTTTCTATCAGTAATGTCTGAAGTATGATCTAACATGAAAGACAAGTATGTGGCTGGAATATTGTTGCAGAAGACAAAATGGATTTTGATACTAGATTGACAAGGTAGATTCTTGAACTTGTGGTATTTAATGATTTCCTTTACCCTAGTAGGATCTTTTTTATTATCCTTTTTATTTTATTTATGTACTTAATTTTTAAATGTCTGTAGCTCCTTATGAAGTCAGACACTCTACTCACCAGCAAGATGGACCATCATCGGGGAATTATGGAGCCAAACCTTCACTCACCTGCTCAACTCCAAATCGGGTAATGAGTTACATGTTTTTCTTTAGTACTACTACCAATAAAACAGTAGAGAAAGAACAAAAGGACAGAAAAATTCTCACATCAGAAATAAGAAGTGTTCTTTATGGTGTTTTTAAAGTAGAGGCTGAAACATGCTTTTTTAGTATATGAAAAAGAAAAAAAGCTGATGGGGAAGTAGGAATTAAAATAAATAATCCAAATAATTAAATTGCTGGAGCTAAGTAGAAGTAGTATCAAAAAGCATAGATAAGAAAACTATACTAAGAATCTTCAGTTAAAAAGTAAAAAAAAAAAAAATAAAAAATTGAGGTTATCCTAGTAGAAGTAAAAGTTTTCATTCAAAACCTATGAGGTTTCACAGAGATTCGTGTTTGATTTAGAATGTTGTCTGTAACACATGCACAGAATTTATGGCCTATATTCTGTGTGTTGTTTTTTCACCCCAGTTGGTTAAATCACATTGCAAATAGAACAAATGAATTTCTGAACGTATTTTTGATTTTATGAGATGGGTCTTACGTTTTTTTTGCTTTTTGCAGGAAATGTTCCTGCATACCTGCTGTGCATTTATTATGTGAACAGGTAGTTTACCCTAAGGATTAGCTTTTCCTAAATAAGTAAGACTCGGAGACTCTCTGCCTTTTCATAAGTGCTTAGCACTCAACACCCATATTAAAATGTCACTTGAGCCTCAGGAAAAGATGTATAGGTAGTGTCGCATAATTTGTGGTAACTTGAAAGGAAAGTGAGTGCATTTGTGTAGCGCTTTGAAATGAAAATTAGTTTAAGGCTTTATGATGTTGCCTGTTTCAGGGATCTTTTGATGTATTTCAGAACAAGTGTTTTGTGTTTGATTCTTAGGAAATGGACAGGTTTGTCAGAGAAAGGGTTTCGGAGCTGATTGGAGTCAGGATATTGTTAATTCTTGCCCTTCCTCTTTAAAAGCATCATCATCCAGGCCTATACCTTGCTTATTAAGTCATTCCACTTTAACAAAGGTAGTAAGTGTACCAGCAGCTCTCTTCTAGACATCACCACTCAACCTACCAAACATACAGACCTCTCTTAGACAACTCAATCAGAAAACAAAGACATAAATGGATAAAATGTCCTTTTCATCCAGAATATTCTTCTTCCTGAAGCAGGATTTTTTACCTAAACTGTAGGAAGTGATAGAGGGTTGAGGGAGTCTCAAGAGTTTTGCATGTCTCCCTGGCTTGGTGTAATGTGTTCTTGAGCTACCTGGGGCCTGTAGAAGGTCCAGAAGGGGTGTAGCTCTGTAACAACTAAATATATACTTTCTTAGCAAAGCTAAGTTGTCATGCACTGTGCTGCATAAATACAGCTTTCGGTCCTTTACTGTTTCCATCCGTTTCAGGTGTACAGTGTGCATTTCAGGGTTGTAATGCTGGCAGCCAAAATGAACCCCTAAAATGTATCTGAAGGTAATAAATTTTGACATGGACTTTGCTTTTTTGCAGTCAGCAGTTGTAAGATTTTTTTCTTTTAGCATGGGTCATGTAAAACTTCCTTTAATTGTCTAGGTAAAGATGCTTAACATTAGCCTCAGCTTTATTAGAAAAGTAGTGAGACAGTAATCTGTGTGGCTGTTTCTGCTTCACATCTTTTTAAAATACATATTTTATATGTAAATCACTCCATAACGGAACAGAGTGAGTGTGGTTTCTTGAGGTGCCCAGTGCCCTTCTACCCCACCACTGGCAGCTGGTACCAGTGTCTCTCCCTTCAGTCTCTTTCAGCAGAGCGGGAGCAGCAGGACAGCAACACCCACTATTCAGATGACCCTTGGAGGATAACAGAAGAGCAGCGAGACTACTATATCAACCAGTTCAGGTCCCTGCAGCCTGACCTGAACTCCTTTGTTTCAGGTAATTTCTACAAAACACCATGCTGAGAAGTGAGAAGTGTTAAGTAGATAATTCTTTTTTTCTGTCTGGAGTGAGTTTATGAGAAAAAATTGTTTGTGGCAGACAACTCAAAGAGCAAACCAATACTGTGGCTATTATGTTTTTTCTTAAATATCCTCATTTTAGAAAAAATTGTATCTAAAGGAGAAGTGTTGGCAATTCAGCAGAAATTAAAGTGAGCTCTCTGTATTTCATCCACTGTATTTGTGGATCGCATCTGCAGTGTCTACTGAGCTTAAAAGCTTAGGGTATATATTGAGCTTAGGGTTGTGCTTGCTTTCCCAGCAGAAGTGTGGCAGTGTTCATGAGATGAAAGTGAAGCATGCAGTTAACTGTCACATGTGGCCATGCCTGAATGTTTATGGCCCTGCAGACTGAGATTTTTGATCTTTACATGATTAGAAGCAAATCTTGGATAGCACACATGTGCTAAAACTATTGTTAACAGCATGAGATTACCTTTCCATCCTGAATAGGAGGATCAGGGTGCTCCTGTGAGTTGCTGTGGGTATAGGCAGTACCCTTTGTGCTTTGGTTTGATAAGGAAGACATCACAGTTTGTAAACTGAGGCATTTTTACTGAGCCCTGCTGGGTTACTAGGGTTCAGGAGGCTTGGATTCAGCCAAAAATTTACATAACTTGCTGCTGACAGAAATCAGTGCATCACCAGTTCTTTGACTCAGTTAAGACTCCTTCATATAATCCTCTTGAAAGAGAAAATGATTGTCCAACAACTTTGTGTTTCCTCACAGACTTATTATATGTCTGGAACTGTATATGCATGTATATATATATATGCATATACATCCTCTCAGGTAGTTGTGCATTTTTCTCTATTTTGAGCAAGGTGCTCAGGCAGGCCTTGCCTATCTGAAATTACTGTTTATAAATGGTAAATTTGAGCTTCCTCAGCTTCCTACAGTAATTAAGCTGTAGAAATCATTGCTACAGCGTGTTACGGACATTAGGGGTTTGTTCAGTTTCAGGAAGTTATTTGAGAAATCTGTGATTGAAGAAATCTGTCATAAGTTATTGAATACTTAAGTGCTACCCCTGGTTGAGAAAGTTCCTAAATTGCAGGTAGTCACAGCTTGAGGGATATTGTGGAGGTATGTTGTTATTACATGGCTTCTTCATGTTTGCATACTCCTCTCTTGGTATCAGGTGTTGGAGAGGACATGGCTGTGCTAGGCGAATCTTGGACAGCTTTTCTTATGTACTTCAGTGGGTGATCTGACCTCAGTGCCCAAGGGGAAAAGGAGTATAGATCTGGAAGTCTGTGCTTCATGTTGCCTTATGTTTTGTAAAAGCCTGTATCCAGCTAGGGTTTCCGGATAACCATGATAGCCTACGCATATGGGATGATGAAGAAGCAAATATGTTAGCTAGGAAAAGAATGAGAAGGACTGTTGCGGCAGGATGAAAGAGAATGCCTGCAGCAGGATAGTCACTCTGTGGTAGCTGAATCTCCTTGTTCCCCTTCTCCCCAAAATGTGAGCCTGAAGGGAATAGTCGTGGTTGAAACAGCTTCTTGGGAGAGCAGTGCAGATGCTAAAGCACTGTACACACATGGCTTCTGAGTGAAGTAGAGCTGTTTGTGTCTGTTATTTCATCATTAGTGACATACTAATTATGCTGGTTAGAATCACTAGTACTAAAGCGTGTTTTCCTTCCTTCAATTTTTCGCATATGGAGGGAATGGGGAAATGAGGTCAACAGCTCCGTCTGGCTTTCTCTGTCACTTGTTCAGCAAGAGACAAAGGGTCCAACAGCCACAGTAGCATTTGGTTAATCTGAGTGTCTCTTGGATGTAAAGTAACCAGCTGCGTCTGGCATGGCAGCTCTGGTCAAAGGTAAATAACTGGAGAACTAATTTCTAGTGGTTGATAAGGCACGGTTTCCCAACAGGTTCTGTGGCAAAGAATTTCTTCACAAAATCAAAGCTGCCCATCCCAGAGCTTTCTCACATCTGGTAAGTACTGTAATAAGTGTTGAGGATGTGTATCCTTGTATTCTTCCCCCCCCCTCCTTTTTTTTTTTTTTCCCCATAGAAGATGCTTAATTCAAAAGTTCTTGTTAAATTCTGAAAAGTGTCTTCAATTATGATTATTGCTCTTATCTCCAGAATCACTTTGAGGCCCAAGCAGCAGGGTGCTCATTGATCTTCCTGACATGCTTGTTTTCTGGGGAGATGTTCACCTACTCAGCAGGACTGGGAAGGTTTGAAGAGCTATATAACTGAGAGCTGTTCTTAAGCAGCATCATTAGCTCCATGAAAGTGATGTTTTTTTCATTAAATGACACAGAGGAGAAGCACCTCTGGAATGTTTTAGATGTGTTGTTGGTTTTATGTTTCTGGCTGTGTTTTGTCAGAGGAGGCCTAATTAATGCCTAATTTTTAGTAAGTACAGCTACATAATTCATCAGTGCTTTTCTAATGAACCAGTACACTTTTAATGAGCTTATTTAGAAATGATTGCAGATGGAACTGTACATGATAAAATTTGACAATAAACAACATGGTGCTTTGTAATTCAGTGTCATCCTTGCATCTCAGATAGGAAGAACAGTTTTAAACATTGATCAGAAATGGTGATAGAATGTATATATGCTTTTATAAAGAGAGATGAGAAGAAAAGCTTGCAAGAGCTTAAGCATCTGTTGGGGTCAAAGAATATGTCTGGAATCTTTTCAAAGTCGATTCTCAGTTGAGAAAATAAAAAAAAAATAATCAAAACCCAAACAACTGAAGAAACATAGTGTTGGGGGAAGTGAATATTGGAATTTAAATTTAAGAATACTCAAAAAAAATGGATTAACCTGATATGTTAACAAAACACGTTTTCTTTTTATTGCTGACACAAGTTGTTCTCTGTGCAAAATTTACAGAAAAGTATTCCTTTTTAGTAGATAATTATGATTTTGTGATGTGATGTATCAGGTCATGTTGCTGTGTTAAACACATGGGAGGTTTTGGTCTTCACTATAACCTCAACAGCTTGAAAAAATCTCATTACTTTCAAAGATTAGGAAGTTATACCTTTTTTTGCTTTAGTCCATGTGCTCGTGATAAAATATTAACTCAGTTCTTGCAAATAGTTAATTTATAAAATCGAATTCTTGCATTTGTGGAGAGCGGTTTTAGCATTTAAGAAGAATCCTAGAATTAGAACTGCTTTAGTTGGAAGTTAACAATAACATTTAGACCTGTGAAGATCATTAATCTAACTCTTTTCTTGAGGCTAGTCAATGGTGCTAACTAACCATTGCTGAAGTCTGTTTGTAACCTTCTCTGCTTGAACTGGTTTAAGATCCTGCATGGATTGGTGAAAAATGCTTTCAACCTTTAGAGAGTTAATTTCACCCTTGGAAGTACAAGATACATATTTCATATTCTAGAACATGCATATCATCATATTGTATAGTATGATATATAACAAAAAATTTACTTAATTAAAAAAGCAAAATGTGGCAAGTCACTATAGAGACATATAATGGTTTGGGGTGGAAGGGACCTTCAAAGGTCATCTAGTCCAACCCCCCTCCAATGAGCAGGGACACCTTCAACTAGATCAGGTTGCTCAGAACCACATCCAGCCTGGCCTTGAACACTACCAGGAATGGGGCAGCCACAGCTTCTCTGGGCAACCTGTGCCCATATTTTACAACCTTCATTGTAAAGAATTTTTTCCTCACATCCAGCCTGAATCTCCACTCTTTTATTTTAAACCCATTATCCCTTGTGCTGTCACAACAGGCCCTGCTGAAAAGTCTCACCACATCTTTCTTACAGTCTTCTTTCAAGAACTGAAATAAATAAATTAACTTGCTTCATCTTCATGAGACAAAGATAGAATCAAGTGCAAATGAGAGAAATGTTCATCTTGTATTAAAATATTCCTTCTCAAAGTTGCATTTCTGTCTCCCACGTGATTGCACATGTACATTTCTCTGAGGTAATGGCTTGGAAAACATGTGTTTCTTGTATACACAGGGAGCTGAGCGATGTGGATTGTGATGGGGCGCTGACACTCCCGGAGTTTTGTGCCGCTTTCCACCTTGTGGTTGCAAGGAAGAATGGTTACCAGCTGCCGGAGACACTGCCGGAAACACTGCTGCCAGAGTACCTCCAAGCAGGTAATGTCTCTGTGGCAGGTCATGTTCCTGCTGCCATTTTAGGAACCTAACGTGCCTGTAAGACAGGTTTCATGTTCCATCCTGCAGGTAGGACGGCTCTCCAGATGCTTTCTAATGCGTACGTTTTTAATGTTGCTATAAAAGGAATGCATAAAAGCAAAAAATAGTGATGCAGTGTAGCAGTTACCTGCTTCTTTATGTCTGCCTCTTCCCTCAAGTGTGCTTCAGGTGTCATTATAGCTAAAATGGCAGATGATACCCATAGCAAAGATAATCTAGTGACTCTTCTGATGATTTTTTTTTTCCCCTTAAGTATCTGTCTCTTGAAGATGTGTTGAAGAGACTGGACTGCTTTAGAACTTAGTATGCCAGTATATTGTGTTAGATGCAGTTGCTGGTTTGTATCAAAGGTTGATTTTTTTTTTCTTTTGTAATTTATTTTATGTTATCCGCAGATTCTTCTATAAGCAGTTTACAGTAATGATGGGGTATTACAACAATTTGTGTAGTACAGGGAAGAATTAATCTGAAATGTAACATACCTCAGTAAGAAAGTGCAGTAAGATACCTGCCCCTTCATTTGTTCTTTTCAGTTATGTCTCTTTTAATTATAAATGAGCATTGAAATACATGCTGTTCCATCTTAAAAAATGTGCATGACTTTCTAGGGCAAGGAGGATTAATCACAGATGATAATTACAGTGCTAAGGGATAATATTTAAGACCTAATAAAATCTCCATTGAATTTGATGACATTGAATATATTAAAAGACAGGAAAAGAGCTAATCAAGCGGTAGTTAGGAAAATTAAATGTTCACCCTGTATCAGATTTGTGAAGTAATTTCTGATGGAGTCATGTTCCTTATAATTCACTATCTTCATATCCAAAGTGAGAAGCTCCTCTAAAACCTGCACTTCCAAGTCTTCTTTTTTAGTCCGTCTAATTACATTCCCTTTTCGTAATTACAGCTACCTGTTTCCCTCCAGGACCACCACTTTGTTCGCTACTCTCATGCCTCATGATAATGAACTTGTAAGCATTTTCTTGTAGTGTGTCTTCACATCAAGCCTTTTTGGGTAAAACTACAATGAAAATAATTATCTCTAGTTGTAGGGAATCATAATGTCTATGGGAGGAAAAGCATGGCAAGCTGTGGTTGTTGTCTGGAGGAGTCCTCCATTTCCCTGATTTCCCCCTTTCAGCACTGGGGTCTTAACCACTTTTTTAGATAATTTTTTCATGGTGTTGTACAAAACAAGCATTTCAAGCTGATGTATGTGGAAGAGATGAGAGGACTGGTTATTGTGGACACTTTAAATTCCTTAGCTAATATGTTAACTCTGGTTAGCTTGAGGATCTGAAAATGTCTCGTCCTTGTTCTTCTGCCTAGTCAGGGTTCAGAAATCTGTCATTTGAAAGACTTGCATTAATAAAAAGAACAGTATCCTAACACACTTACCACCATGAATAGCATAGAGCCTGGTTGTATCAGCTTCTGAAATTAAAGCAGTGATAAGTAAGCAAGTACCTCATACACCTGCCTAAAGTCCTAAAATGTCAAGAAACTGTTTTCATGTTTCCATAATAACCCCAATGAGGATTACTGGAAACTGTTTTTCATTAGGTTATTGTATTTCAGAATGAGGCAGAATTCGGTTCAAGTGAAATACTTGCATCTGATAAGAGTACTAGAGCTTCAAATAAAGTGACTTGGAGCATAAGACAGAGCATTTAAGAATGATTTAATCTTGCTGGTTTATGGCTTGTTCTGTAAACTGCAAGCACAGGTTCCACTGCTGTCCTGGCACAGCTCCATTAAAAATCTGACCCACCACCTCCTTTTCTGAAAGTTTTTATTTAAAACTAATTTAGAGAATCTGTAAAGCTATTTGGCCTGTATGTAACCCACTGCATTGTATGTTAAGAAAGATTGCAAGAGCTTAATTTATGCAGGAAGATTAGATGCTAGTCAGAAACTAGAAATTTGATGTGCAAACTGATTATTCGGCCTTTCAGTACGTTTCATGTTGAGGAGCTCAACATGACCTGGCAGTGTGCATTTGCAGCTCAGAAAGCCAAGCGTATGCTGAGCTGCATCAAAAAAAAGAGTGAGCCCAGCAAATTGAGGGAGGTGATTCTCCCCCTCTATTCTGCTTTCATGAGACTCCACCTGCAGTACTGTGTTCAGCTCTGGGGTCCTCAACATAAGAGGGACATGGAGCTGTTGGAGAGGAGGCCACAAAGATGATCAGAGGGCTGGAGCACCTCTGCTATGAAGAAAGGCTGAGAGAGCTGGAGCAGTTCAGCCTGGAGAAGGCTCCTGCGGGGGACCTTAGAGAGCAGCCTTCCAGTACCTAAAGGGGGCCTATAATAGAGTTGGAGAGAGACGTTTCACAAGGGCCTGTAGAGGTAGGACAAGGGGAATGGCTTTAACTAAAAGAGAGTGGTTTTAGACCAGATTTTAGGCAGACGTTGCTCACTGTGGGGGTGGTGAGACACTGGAACAGGTTGCTGAGAGAAGCTGTGGCTGCCCCATCCTTGGAAGTGTCCAAGGCCAGGCTTCATGGGGCTTTGAGCAATGTGGTCTAGTGGAAGGTGTCCCTGTCCATGGCAGGGGCCTTGGACCTAGATGATTTTTCGGGTCCCTTCCAGCTAGCGCAGTAGAAGTGAGGTTCTTGTGAATATTCCCGTGAGAAGTTAGAGTTGATTTCCCTTCCACCGTTTTTTTTGTTTTCCCCTCTTCTCAGTGTCATTCAGGTAAAGATGCTATATACTGCAGCAGCTAGTGTTTGGTGTCTTTGCTTTTTGCTTCAATTTTAGTGTATGATATAGATTCTACTATACTTTTCAGTATTTAGAATGTCAGAAAATTGGAGTAGAAGGTTTGGTGAGTACCTTCAACGTTCCTAGGACAGCAAAGTATAAGCTATGAGGACAACTAACTTGATACCAGAATGTGAGGAGGAAAAATCCAAATAAATAGTCTTTGTTTGGCAGTTAATGTTTGCTAAGAGTCACTTCTCCCAAATTTCACAATTATGCCTGCAACAGAAATACATGCTGACCCTTTCATGACATCGATTTACTCAAAATACAGGACAGATTTTCTTCATGGTGTTTGTCGTTTGTGGTGTACAGGTCAGTAGTGATGTGTGGAAATGAAGAGCAAATGGCGCTGGAATACATTCTTAAGAAGTGTTTATTAACCAAAAACTTGGCATATCTCTCTTCCCTTCTTTTTCCTTCCTTTGCAGCTTCTTTGAAGCCCATACGTGACTGTGCACTATTTGATTCTTATTCTGACCCATTGCCAGGCAGTCAGCAGACTCGGGACTTCAGTCGGTCAGAGGTAAGGAGGCATGAGCAGAGCAGTTCACTTGCAGAGTGCAGAGGAATAGGCCAGCTTCACAGTGGCTGTGTTATGGGTAGCAGCAGATCCACGAGTCTCTGTGGGGATTTTAGGAGTCTCCAGGTTTCCCATTAAGCCATCTTGAACCCCTCTCAACAGTTTCTGAAGTGTGTGGAAAGGGCTGACACACTTTTTAAAAGATACTCCCACATAACAGAGTTCACAGTAGTCATCAGGGGACTCCAGCCTTATGTGATGTTGGAGCCTGCAGAGAAATGCACCTTACCTGCTCGTGTTCTGTGGGGCTGCCTTTGATCCTCTGTCATTAGGAGCCAGTAGTGAGGGGCAGAGCCCACGCTGCTGGAGTAGCAGTGTGGCACAAGGATAGTGCTCAGGTGAAATACCTCCTGAACTGGAATTGGTCCAAAATGTGAATCTTCAGGAGCAGACTTTGTCCTAGTCAGGCACTCCTGACCACGTAGCTCTTGAGTGTTTCTTCCATTTAAAGTGAATGCTCCATTTGCACACTTGCTCCCCCAGTTTTGGTTATGAGAAGAAAATGTCTTAGCTTGTCCTGATTCATTGTACTTTGGTTCTTTGGAGGCTGAAACTATTCCGAATTTTGTACAGTATGGACAGGTATAGTTCTGTTCTAAGCAATTCAATCTTCATTTTAATATCCAGCCTTTTCATTGTCTAAGGAGCTACCATGCAAGTGTCTAGGTAATAATTGTAAGGAGCTGGAAAGAGTGTTTTGGGGGAAGAATGTGAATCCACCATAGCAGTATCACAACAGATACTAGCCTTATAATGGAAGACTATTGCAAGCAAAGCTATATTGAGAAGATTTTATCACTGAGGTTAGAACTCGAAACTTCAGAGATCCTGTACAGCTGAACTAAACGTGGCCACTGGGTTGTACCTGAGTGTTGCTGCTCTGTATATATATACTGTGGGATTTATGGGTTTACTACTTAAGGTAGTCAATCAAATGGCAGACTGCAAGAATGGGCCCTTCTGATGCTGCTTACAAGTTAAAAAGATATAATTTATAATTAAGTTATATTAAAATAGATCTAAACATATAATTGTACATCTTTTTTTAGAATAATTATAAACCTTCAGTTTATGTAACTTCTTGAGTTTGAGTTTGGAAATAGAAGTGGGTTTTTTCT
>JBCJKH010058347.1:25370-43620 GCA_039877255.1 Loriculus beryllinus
CTGAGTTTACCAAAGTAACTGCACATTTATTGAAATTCTGCCACAGTGGTTTGTATGTCCTAATAATTAACTACCTGCTTTACAGTATTTTTTTATAGTATACTCCTACTTTTGAAAGGTAAACCTCAGTCTGGGTATTGCTTATTGTAGCCTTGGAGGTCCTGATTTTTCAAAAGCTTAAAGGAAAATCCTTGGCAGTAGTATTCTATTGCTAAAATTTTTTATTAGTAGGCATTTTGGGATTCTCTTTTCTTTGTGTGCTTTCCTGTTTACCTCAACAAGATGTCCTTGGAGAGTTAGAATGTCAGTTCTACCTGCAGGTTTTTAGAGAGGCTTTCTAAAAGAAGTATGAAAAGAATTGCTGTCTCCATAAAAGAAGGAAAACTTGAAGGTTCTTAAACATTGCTTAGCTTGTAAAGGATTTATGCTTCCTGTTTCTAAGTGGCATATATTTAATAATTGTGCATATAATTAAATAATCAGCAATTTCAGCATTGGAAAAATTGGGTCATATGGCTGTAGGGAAGCGGTGTCTAAAGTTGTATTCTGGGAGTTTGACAGAGAGGAGGATTATCACCATTGTGTATTTTAATAATAGTTTCCTCTCCCTGCTTTAGTTGCCAGGAAGAGTTTGTTGCACAGACATCTGGAATGACTGTGTGCCAGTTTGGTGGTGACAGTAATCTACTAGAACTTGGTTTATAAGTGGTCCTTTATGTCACTGCCAACTGCATTTGGGTTTATTCCATCGAAAAGCACCAACGAGCAGTGTGTGACCTTAAAAGCGGTTTCTGTTATGAAGAAACTGTGTGACTGTACATGTGTCATACGCTGCTGCTTGTCTTCTGTGAGCTTAAAGCCTCCTGTGGAGGGTCTGTGCAGTAGTACAATGAAAGCTATTAAAAAGTCAGTATTCGCCAGAGGCTACCACAGGTAGCTTCTGCTTCGTGTTTTGAAGGGTGTGCCGTATTTCAGGTAATGCTGTATACTAGCTGGTGATAGACAGCTGACTTGGAAGTAGGCATATATCTGAAGGAAGCTAGAAACTCTGAGAATTATGGGGTTTGTTTGGTTTTTTTTCTCCAACCTACTTGTTTCTCTTTAAGTGTTGTAGCTTGATTGGGAGAATAATACGAAAAGTACAAGGATTCACTTTGCATGTGCGTTAGGATCATTGATGCTACTGTGGTACTTTGAGGATATCACAGTGGGCTGAATGTGAAAGCAGTCACAGACATGTTTTCTCAAAATGATCTGATGTTAGTAAAAGTCACAAAAAGACAATGTAAACCAAGGAACAGCCTCAAGGAATTACC
Organism: Loriculus beryllinus; assembly: GCA_039877255.1. Lineage (NCBI taxonomy): Eukaryota > Metazoa > Chordata > Aves > Psittaciformes > Psittacidae > Loriculus > Loriculus beryllinus. The sequence continues at coordinate 26,687 of JBCJKH010058347.1, forward strand.
CAGAGAAAATAATCAGCATTGTTGTTTTCCTATTATGTGAAACCTGTGTGTGGCAGCATGTTTGGAATTCATCCAAATAAATGAAACTGATTTTTACATTGATAGAAATATGGTTTATCAACACTTAGCCTGTAAACCTTTATACCTTCCAGTATCTTTCCTTCCAAACATCAAAGTAGTTTCAACCTGATGTGTTAATTTTTTTTTATGGATAATAAGATGCACATTTATACTAATTAGTTAAAGTATTTAGAAAGGACATAAAACTTCATGCTTTGGAAAGCAGAACAACTGATAGATATCTAGCTAGGAGTAAGATGTTTTCTGTGGAACGTTTATGTTATTCCTTATGTTGCTTTGTCACAACTATGTCCCGGTGCACAGGTCAGCTGTCAGACCTATTGCTTTACCTGTGTCTGGTAACCAAATTAAAAGGTGAAGCTCTGACCGCATGTGGGCTTTTGAATTCTTAGGACAGCCACACATTACAAAAACAAAGGGGAAGGAGAAGCAAAAATTGCTCATGTGAGATGAGCACACTCTCACATCCACATTTGCAGTGCTCTCATTTTTAACAAACACTGATTCTGCAGCTAAAAGTTTTTATTTTAAATATGATGTTTGAGTGATTCTCTTTTCTGTTGCAGCCACTCAGGAATCTAATGCACTTAAAGCCAGACCACGATCCAGGTACTGCTTTCATTTCTATTTCAGGACAAGACTTTTGTTCCTCTGGTGTTAGATGCAAGGTGTAAGAACTGGTATATTTTTTTCTTTTTTTTAAATTTAATTGGTGTTGTGCTGAAGGTACAGCTTAGACCAGTCAGGTTTACCAGGAAGGGTCTGTAACTAGAGACCCTACCTAACTACTGTCCTTGGGCCCTGTGGTCTCCGGTCATAAGGCACTAGGGCGTTTGCTCTCTGCCCAGCCTTGCTGGGTGACTGCCTCCAGCCCAGCCCCAAGGGTGCTGGGGAGGGAGAGTGGGGATCACCCCATCACAGGGAACGATTTAGCAAGTTTGTGCTGTGAAACCTACACAGTGATTGCATATGGAGGGAGACACTGCATGCTTCCATAGAAACAGCAATAGTAGCTGAGCTCTCGGATGTGGGTGAGTGAATCCTTTCATTGGTGTGCATGTACTTGACTATGAATAATTGGTGTGTGATGGAAAGGCTAGTAAGTTTACACTGTTATGTGCTAGAAATGATCTATGCTGAAGTTGGATATTTAAAAGTAAAGGGAAACCTGTGCCAGAAAATAACTGTGTATAAATGGATTGTGTTTTGGGTTTGGAGTTCACCATTCCCATATACAGCCATATGGTTCCTTTAAAACTTTTGGTTTAGATGCTAATTAGAGGGTTTCATTTTTTATTCTTTTGTTTCCTCAGTTAATGAGAGTATAATCAGGAGCTCCCTCCTTACAAACCCTGCTAATAAGACAGAATCAGCTATAAGCATGACGAAGGAAGACTGAAATGCTCTCTTCTTAGGACCTATGTCCAGGCAGGCTGAACTGCCTTGTGTGCCATTTTTCGCTTGCTAGCCAAAGCTTTCTGCTATTCATACTGTTCTGAATTTCCTTGCTGTGTTAGAGAATCATAAATTGCAAATATGGGAAAAAAAGTTTTAAAAAGTATTTTATACAAAAATGCATAAAATAGCAAATGCTTAAGCATGTTGGAAAAAAGTCACTTGAATGTGACTACTGTATCATATCTGACTGTCTCACGTCTGCCTATGTGTCACTGCTTCAATGCAGAACTTGAGACTAAAGGTTCCTGGGCACATCTTTGAACTCAGACCTTCTGCTGCACTTGTCCTGCATAGCCTGGGGGGCTCTGTAGACTTGAGGGTCTCTTGTCTTCAGGTGTGCCTGACCACCAGAGGCTACAATTTGAGTCTGTTCCAGCTCTCAGCTCTGGAGAGATTCATGGCTTTCTAGCCTAAGCTGTGTAGATTCTTAGGCTGTTGACTCTTAACTAACTTCTAGATGCTGCAAGCATTGCCTGCTGCAAGCAACGATTCACTGTCACAGGGCTCTGTGTTGGCACTGTTGGGTTGGCATATTTTTGCCTGATAGCTGCTATCTTACTTGATCTTTTACAAAAATTTAAGGATCTCAAACTATTAAGTTGCACAATTTTGATGCAAAGAAAATACACACTGCATAATATGGAAAGTAGAAGTGTAAAACCTTAAGATCCTGATTGAAAGCTTTTCCATTTGTTTCAGGGGGTTTAGTTATGTTTGATCTGATAAGGCTATGGAATTCAAAACTCTACCAAGACAAAAAATTCATCATCTGTACAGGTTTTTGTGTTGCGTGTAAAATTTGAAGCAATAACATCTTTCACTCCTGTATTTATTAAAGCTTATATCAGAAACGTAGGATGAGCATTGCCAAATGTCTGTCTTGCTGAAGAGCTGTTTTCTAACAACAGCCTGTTTGGAAAAAAAAAAAAAAAAATAATAAGATCCGTTTCCCATTGGTGAGAGTTATTTCTGTTCCACTTGAATGTGTTTTTGGTCTTGCCTGGCATGCGTAATGTGTTATAGTAAGTGTAACATCTCACATTGTCAGTGCTTATTTTGAGCAAAGCTCTCAGTCTCGCAGAAAAAATGGTAACTACAACAGCTGAAAAATATTGGACACTATTCAGCAAAATCAAAATTCATAGCAAATGTACTGTATTGGGATCGATGTGATGTGAGAAGGCCTGGAAAGAGGTACTGAGTCATGTGTTTTATCAGTTTTGGTCACTTTGGGGCCATTTGGTTTTTCTGGATTTTGTGGAATTTGGTGTCTTAGGAAAAAATTATTTTAAATATTAGAATACTGTAAATGACGAAATGTGTACTTGCAAGAGGTAGGTTGAAGGTATACATGTAGAAACACTATCCTCACAGTTGGAAAAGGCAGCAGAAACTCCAAGTGGCAGGGGGAATTTTACTCATTTTAGTCAAAGTAGTTGCTACAATTATCCTGTTGACAGCTAAAGTTGGGTAAGAAGGCCTGAAGCTGTGACATAAAAGGCCTTAAAATAATACTAGCCCTGTGAGCATGACTCGTTCCTTTCTCCAGATGCGTAGGTCCCTCTGTTGCCAAATTACAAGTGTCTTAGTACAAGTGGGAGCGTGTAGTCATTAGGGCAAGGAATTTCTACCATGGACCTGAGTTCTGCTTGCTGTATTTTTAGGTACTATTCACTGTTGTCGTTTAAAATTAATTTCTGAAATAAAATAATTTTCTGCCTTTCATGCCCTCTGTTTTTCCTTAGGTCTTACTCTAGTACATCAATAGAAGATGCCATGAAAAAGGGAGAAGAACCCCCTACTCCACCTCCAAGGCCACAGAAATCACATTCCAGGGCTTCGTCTTTGGATCTGAACAAAATATTTCAACAAAGCACACAAGGTAGTGTTTGCTTTCTTTCCCCGTTTTGGGACTATTTAGGTTAGTTACTTATTTGGCAACTTGATCTGTTTGCACAAATGCTTGACAGTATGTGCGTGTGCTCGCCTTTGCTATAGACGTTAATACGCTACAGAAGTAATTGCATTTTCTTACATTACATTGCCGTTGAGGGGGAAAAAAATCACTTTTGCTATAATTAAGGTTATTATAATGTTTTCTGGCACAGTAATGGGAAGTTTAACCTATGGTAGTCTGTCATCACTGACTGTTTATATCTAGTCTGGCTGTTTAGACAACTCTCATCAGTAACTACAATATATTTGATTTTTATTACTATTTTTTGTGATTCAGAAGCTGGAAGAAACCCCTTAGTGTTTAAACCAGGAGAAAAGTGAGCAAACATTTTTGATGTTAAAAGTCTACTGCATGGGGACAGTCAGAAACCATTCTTTAAGTAAAAAGAAAGGGTAATGTCTTTTGACATGGGTGCATATTGAGGAGAGAGAAAGAAGATATAGCTGGAATAAACTGAAAGAAAATGGCCTTCCAGCACGTTAGTGTTTGAGTGTTCCTCTTGCCTTGCACAGGGAGCAGTGGAAAGAGGAACTTTCTGTTCAGGGTAGCAGTCATCCAGCATCGCTGTGCTTTAGCAGTGTCCTTGAACCAGACCAGAGCTGTATAGGGTGCAGACCAATCATCTGACTCAAAGACTAGGTTAAACAATGTCATGTTTATGCTTCAGAAGACAGCTAATGTTTGACTGTGTCAAGGAATGTTTTAACTGTGCTCTCTAATGTGGTTGTTGGAGAAGAGCAAGAGTTTCACCTCTTGCTGTATGGGCTTTTTTTTGTGCCAACACCAGAGAGAATTCAAGAGTCCTGCTCCGAGGAGCAGGAGTCCTGTGCTAAGGAATAAAAAATAAACTACTTCTTTTTTTTCTTTCTTTTTGATTTTTTTTTCCTCTTCCTCCCCACCCTACTCCCCCCCAACCCTCCCACCCCCACCTTACACAGCAAAGCAATTCCTGATCTTTGACTGTGGTTCATGTTGAGAGATCTGTTGCCTCCAATTTTGCTTTCATTTGTATATCAAAATAAAACCCCAGACAGAGCCAAGGACACATTTTCTAAGGCAGTAAATACTCTCAGAATCCAGATAAAAAGTATAATTGGAAGGAAGTAAACTTGGATTTAAGTTTTTCTTGGAACACAAATGAAAGGAGAGTGTAAATTATCGAAGAAGTAATTCTGTGAATGAAAACTATCATCTTACTTTTGAAATGGATTATTTTGAAAGCTACCATTACTTCTGAAGTAACATTTTTTTCTGGGCAACAGAAACAAGCTGAGAGTGTTATAGTGAGTGCAGAAACAGATAACTTGTCTTATCAATACTTTTTGGAGGCTTTCCTCACAGGAAATGGGACAATTAAGTAAGGAGAGGCAGTTGATTGCTTCCAAAAAGAGTGCTTTGGTCACCCTAAGACTGTTCATCATAGTAGGTTGAAATTTATGATTATTTATAGTTGGAACAAAAATTTGCTCTAGGTTTACAAACTGAAGTATAGTGTGCTACCAGATTGCAGAAATGTGGAAGACCTCCCAGAGGCTCAGCTTCTTCCTGTGCTTTCAGGGTGTTGGCTTGTAATTTTCTGCTCTCTTGAATGTTCCCTGATGGCAATGCTAAATATTTGTGGTGGTTATCTTCCTCTAATGGAGCTGTTCTATTTTGTGTCAAAAATGTAAATACTCGTGAAAGATAAGGAGGAATTTGTAGTCTTGGAGGATTTAAGGAAGAACTTGTTAAACAATTTGTAGCCCACCCTGAAGAAGGGTTCCACTTCAGAGAAACGTGAATTGTCAGATGGGGATTAAATCAATCCATCCCAGTGTTCCCAGGTACCATGGAGTATTTACCTTGCTCTGTTTTGAAGTAAAATGTCGGCATTGGAAGTCCTATTTTCAGGAACATATGCACGTTCTTTCCTGTCATTAAGCCCTGAATGGCTGTTCTGTAACCTCCTATTGATGATGGGGTTTTGTATAGCAGCTTGCTTTTCTTCCACTTCCCTTGTTTTGATCATCTCACTTTTTTCTCGTCATTTTCCTTACTGATTTTGCTTCTCAGAAATTCCAGTCTCATCACTTTCAGATACCTTTTTCACTTAGGGACAGTTCTTCCTCCGGGAGTGGTCATTGTTTCAGAGCCCATCTCTTTACCAAGGTGCACTTTGCACTTTCTAAAAAGGCAGTTTGAAGGAAGACATAGATTAAGCACTAATTGCCTTGCCAAAAAGGAAGTGTGCTTGTGTGAAGTAAATTGCACACATTTGTATAATAACAAGCTGTATTCTTACTTCTGCTGACAGTATAAAAAATAGAATAGTTTCCATCTGCCATCAGAAGATACAGATTTATAATATAGATCATGTGGCAGCAATGTACTATTTACATTTCTTGGCTATTGGGATAATACAGCCTGGCATAAACATCAAACCTGATGTGTTTCTGTCCACAGGTCAGTTGATTACTTTCTGTCCCAATGTACTCTTGGCTGAATTTTTGCTTTATGTTTTCTCCCTGTTTTCCTTCCTGTCTAGGTTTTCAAAAATAGTCTCACTGTCACAGCTGAACAAGAAAAAATAGCCATAACAACCATCTCTTCTAGCACCATTGTATTGCCTAGTGTCAGCAGAGAAAACGAGACTATAAAATCCACCATTTAAATAGCTTTCGGAGTATATCCAGTATGATTAGAATAATGACATTTTGGTACATTAGTTTTTGTCCTGCTAATTCTTGTTCAAAAATAAATCTGATTTTAGGAGTTTGGTGGATAATATTCTCCCACACCTATGAAGGAGTGCTCAGTAGTATTGAGTTTTATTTTTAGTTCCTCGTTGGTCATGTTGATCCATACATATCAGTTCTTTAATTGTAAAGTGGTTTGAATTGTAAAGTGGTGTGAAGCTTTTTTTGTCTATTCCATTTTCAAAGGGCAGAAAAAGAAAAATCTCTTTTCTTCAAATAAGTTCAGCCAAAGACTGTGGCAGGTTCTTGTTGCATGCACTGTTTTTTTGGGGAGGGTATTTTTGTTTGGTTTTATTTATTGTTGGTATGTCATGTTTGCCACCATCTTATGGTTCCCCTCTCCTGGCAAGTATGAACACAGAACACTTATTTGTGATGGCTGGGACATCCAGCAATGCAGTACTCACAGAAACTGTGCTTCAGAATTGTTGAATTGGGATGTAAGTGCACTTGAAGGAGGTGCCTTCATTCATACTCCATAGCTGCACTCTTCTGGGACACCTTAGCTAGTGTTACTCAGGAAAAATACAAAAAAATATGAGAACTTACTGAAAGGCCCCACCTTCTGGAATGTCCATATGGGAATTTCTGCTAAGAGATGTTAAGAAACAGAAATCTCTTTGATTTTATGGGTTTATTGGGTTTTTTTGTTTGTTTGTTTGTTTTGGGTTTTTTTTAGTCATGTAGTCTTTGTGATAGCATCTGAGAAGAATTCAGTCCTGCTAGATTCTCAGAGTATTTCTTTTTGTTGAATGTACAGTCTCTGGCATTTGGCCTGTGTACATATTAAGAAAATACTTGGCTAGGTTTTATGCATTCCTGGAGAGACAACAGCAGGTTTTGAGTAGAAACAAAAATGCCAGTTAAAATGCATACATGACCTGCTTTACAGCATCTTTTGTTCTCTAGACCACTGTCTAGTCTTACTCTGGGAGCCAAGGGTGAGACCTGGGAGCCTGTGGCCCTCAGAGCTTTCCTGTACTGTTCGCAAAGGTCGTTTGCAGAATTAGTTGCTCTCTGGAGCTTCTTGTGCTCCCTTTCATCTGTCCTGTGTTCTGGGTGATGGGGCAGGTATTGAGGGGGGCAAAATTGGCACAGCTCAGAGCCTGGTGCTCCTTCAGCTACCTTTTACCCTCAGCAGCAACTGTAAGCTTGGGATAACTCTGGGGCAAGTCTCAGCTTAAGTATTGAAACACCCAAATGTGTCTGTTGTCTTCTGGTGTTTTGCTCAGTTATATTTTCTGCCCATGACAACTATTAAAGGATTTATTTCTTGGTGATTATAGGCAGAGACAGCAGTCTGGGCCTTGTTAGATCGATAGAGATGCCTCTGAAATACATTTTATTTCCCATTTAGTTTCATTTCTTAATTGCGTAACATCTTTTAATTAACTATTCTGTTGAACAAAGGATACTTGTTTAGAAAAGAGATTTTGCTTTGATGTAACAACAAATTGTCGTAAGCATTGTAGTTGATGTGGGAGCAGACTGACTATCTCTGTGTAATTCATCAAAACAGCCACATAACTATTTACAAATGAATTCTTGACTGAAGGTTTTCAGCACTCATTTGCTTTTGAAACTCACCTCCTGCTGTGCCTGTCCCTGCAGTGAAGAATGTGTGGAATGCAGGCACTGTTTTTAACGTTGTCTTGCAAGCAAATACTGTAAACTGGATTTGCTCCTTTGGGGGTACCAATTTCAGCCAGCAACCTGGGGTTAGTATTTTTGGATTTTTTCTCCCTTTTAAAATGTGAGGTGTTAAGTACCACACTTGGTAAGGGGAAACACAGTTAGCATTTTATTGTAAGTGCAGTGTTTTCTGTTACAAATGTTTTCCTAACTACAGTCAGATCTGTAACCTCTGCTTATCTCTGGTGGGCTAGTGATGGCTGCCAAACAAGAACACATTCCCTCTAAATGTGTTCACAGAAAAGGAACAAGATTACAGATTTATTGGTGTGCATCAGCATTCCTGTGATACAGATGTGTCCCCACATCACTTCTGTATTTCTTAATATACATGTTTAAAGTGGTTCTTTTCTCAGAAGGCTCTGTCAGTACAAACTTCTTCTGCAGGCTTTCGTTAGTGCTAGAGGAAGGCTCTCGTTCAGCATCACATTTTATCCTGTTTTTCATACCTCTGAAGATGACTTTTAGTTTGTTTAGTTCATCAAGCCTTCATTACTTCGCTCAGATAATACAGCCTTTCCTCAAATGTACAGGCTTGGTGGGTTTTACTTGCAAAATGTGTAATTTCTGAATAGCGGTGTTGAGATGTCTTTTTTTCATATTTGCCTAATCACAGTCAAATGTTACGTATTTCTGAATTTTCAGTCCACATATCAAATAGAACAGTTCTGTAATTGTGTAGGAAAGAGGATTTGCAGAATTAAAATGATTGTTTGTCCGTTGTCATACGCTTCTTAATACAAACTGGTCCAAATGGTTACCCTAGTACTGTTTCCAGCTGGTTTCAGTAGTCTTTTTTTCAGCTACATCATATTGTTAGCTTAGTGAGCCAAATGCAGGTGACTTTACCTTTTGAGCAAATGGAACTGGGTACTAAAAAACCTTGCAGGCCTAACATAGATAAGTATGATTACTGCATTAACTTCTGTATTTTTTAAAGCTTAATTGTATTTGTTAGGAAATACCTGTATCTGTTGAGGCTAGCTGTCTGCAAGTCTTAGTTACTGAAGGCAGCCTTTTTAAGGGGTTAGGTTGTTTGTGTTACTATAAATATAGATTTCTCAACTAACTTACTGGTTCAAAAGTGACAAGGGGATCCTAGAATAGTAGTGTCCTTTTTTGTGCTGAATGTAGGTGACAGTGAATTTAATTCAGTAATTAGTTTTCAGAACCCCTTCCCCTGGATTTTACTCATATTTTAGTGCTGTGCTGTCTTGCATGTTACTGTGCTGTGTTTATTAATAAGACCAAAACAATAAATTAGGAAGATAAGTCTGAAAGACATTTATTTTAGAGTAGCAATAATGCAAATACCATCAGCAAAATATGCCATTTCACTGAATATCATTTGCAGAGTATACAAGAACTCTAATGTTGTCAGCTTCATTGAGTTAAGAATGCAGAGTCAATGTAATATCTTTAGTTGTAAGGGTTGCAACAACAACTGCAATTTAATTCAAATTAAATTAAATTAAATTAAATTTGAAACATACAGTTTTTTCTTTTGGGACTCAGCTCCTCATCTATTACTGGAGCTGCTGTTTCCTTCTAGTCCTGTTGCCCTCCACAATATGCATGATCACTGAACTGAGCTTACTCTGAATAAAATATGAATGTCTTCCCTCTGATTTGAATGGAGGTTTTTGAGCTTCTCAATCTTTTGGAATTTTTTATGAAGGATTTATGTGTTTACAACTATGTAATTTGTTTCTTTACCCAACTGGACAAGGACATAATTAAGATTGAATAGACTGGAGAAAATAGTGAGTGCATAAATGGATGAATGGTTATTACATGATAGGAATCTGATGGGGTAACTTATTTCTGTGTTTTAAGATTTTTAAATTTTCATGTGAATCTCTGAGGGCTGAGTCCAGAGACTACTTGTATGCAAACTGGGGTAACTCTCAGCAGCTTTTAAGTGTAAATGTTTCTTGGCAGTTTGTGTAAGTGGAACTTCTTCTGAATTACATTTTTTTTTTTTATTTTTATTTCTTATTGTAGCTTTTTGTGGGATTGAGGAATGGTTATCGGTTTGTTTTCATTCTGTTCCAGGTTGTTTAAAAAATGAAACCTCTTTTATACCAAAAATTGTTAAGATTTAAATGTTCTGACTACCCCTGCCAACCCTACCGACCTATTTTAATGACTCTGTGTGGGTTCCTTGAGAAATACTCTGTTCCTTGAATACTCTGTTCCTTGAAAGAATGTCCATCATACCTGCTGTTCCTCATGTGGAACAGGGGGGTAAGTTACCTGCCTTGCAGGGAGACACTGGAGATGCAGATGTCCTCCAGAAGTGCCTGAGCCATAGGTGGGACTAGAGGTGCTCTTCTTGGCTCTCCTGTGCCTGCTCTGGGTTGATCTGTGTTGAAAATGGTCGCAGGTGGCAAGTGTTGGAGCCTCCAGCACTCTCACTGGGATCTCCAGAGGTGAGAAGCTCTGATGGATGTGTGGGAGGTAGGTGGAGGGACTGTGCCTCACTATGGCTGGAGAATGAAGCTGAATGCGAAGTGAGAGGGAACAAAATCATTAATAGATTACTTCAAGGGTTGGAAGCAGAGGGGGAGAAACAGTACCCAGGTACAAGCGCACAGGAAAGGAAGGGGTAGAGAAAACCGTAACTAGAAAATGAAATGGTTTAGAGCAAATGAGGGACAGGAATTTAAAAATACAGATGTTGTGATCATATGATATTAAAACCAGATAAACAAACAAAAAAACAACCACCAGAAAATAAGTGTTAAAAAAATACCTATTTTACAGATTTTACTGAAAACATGCTGAGTTTCATGGATAGGGCATTAAAAAACAAGGCATAAAACCCCACCCCAGTGGTGTCTTGCTTGTTTGATTAGAAAGTGACCCATCAGTGACCCATCAGTGACACACCAGTGCCCTAAAATGAATTCATACCTGTGAGTTCACTGTGCAGAAGCATTAATTGCTTAAGGTATGGCTATATCTCTTTCTCATTACTTGGAAAGTGTTTGGATAACTTTCCGTGCAGTTGAGGTATGAATAATGTTCTGTATGATTAGCGCATGAAACACCTGTAACAAGTGTGTCTGTGACATCAGGTGTGTCACATCATTCACATTGTGTGATGCACAAAGCTTTGCTGCTGAGCAGGTTCCCAAAACTAACTGTAAGAAGAGAGGTTACTCTGGTGCTGACAATGCTTTCTTCAGTCTTTTTACAAACCTGATAAAAAAATGAAAAAGGAGTGTCAGGATTCAGAAATCTTTTTTCCATTGCTGTGACCTTCTGGGGAGATATTAATAAGAATTATTGGTAAATAGATATTTCACAACCACCTTAAACAAATTCTTCATTAAATTTACAGTCCTGGCTACAGCTTTAAAATTTCTCATGTTGCAGCTTTTTGCAGACATAGTAGTGAGAATTAATGACTCGGATCACTTGAAAAATAGTTACTTCACAATTTCCTCACTAATGCCATTGTTGGGAATGTAAATAAATGAAGCAGTGCAAAGAACAGTGTCAGTATTATGGAATATCCAAGTACCAGTTTCTGTGAGCTATAAGGAAAGTTTGGTAAGATGGAGGTAAACATAAACCAGCTTCTGCATGCCCTTCTGCATTCTGCCTTTGGCAACAGAAGCAGGAAGAGTATCTCAAAAAATTCTCCAAAGTAGTGTCAGAGTGGAAGGTTGAAAATGCCATCTTCCCAAACTACCCAAGGAACTGGAGCCTTATGTGGTTTGAGGAACTGAAGAATAATTCGTTCTGTTGGAGTATAGTTTTTGCATTGTTTTCAGTATTGCTGATCTTTGCTTTCTGGTAAGATTAATCGGTTGGTCTTGTTAAGCCTGATCTGGGAGATAAACATTCTGAAGCAGCGTAAACTGATGTAAATCTGCTGTGCAATGAGCCTTTCCCTCGATCAGCAGTGCTTTAGCATCCACTTGAAAAGTAGCAAACACATCAGATGGACAGACTGCTGAGACATCTAGTCTAGATCATGCTTTTGTCAAGAAACATTGGGCCAAATGATCCTTGAGGTTCCTTCCAACCTGGCATTCTAGGACCCTACTGAGGAGCCCTATCGGAGTTTTCTTACAATGTAAGTCCCTGGATGATCCCCACCCAGTTGCGGGAGGGGTGGTATTTGTCGTCATGAAGCAGAACAGAAGCAAGAACCTGGATTTAGGATGGGTTTGCTTAAGGCTGCACTCTTTGTGTCAGCTGAGAAATGAAGGCCTCTTCCTCTGTTTGGGAATGGTGACTGAAATAAGAAAAGTGACCAAACTTGGAGTGCCCTTTCAATTATAGGATGAAAAGTGTGTAGGGTTTTGATGTGGGATGAAGTCAGCCTCCTTTGCTAGGTGGTAAAGTTTCACTTTAGCTAGCAAGGTCAAAATGGCCCTTGATCTAGGAAGACAACCCTTCTTCAGGACACTGCTTATGTTGCATATTCAATTCAGATGGAATAAAACACTACATTTTTTTCATCTAAAGCTTTAATTTGTCTGAGGTGATACAGGTTGATATACCTGTAAAACCAAGAAAGAAGACAACTGCAGAGAAGGGAAATAAAATAAAAACATGGAAATTATTTAGGAAGTCTTATATGCTGCTGTTCCCAGTATTAATTAAATTTAAAAACCAGCACACATACAGAAAATCAGTGTATTATGGCAGTTCTTCTCAACAATGAGAAACAAGAGGACAAGTAACTATCATTGGGTGAGAAAGGTGCAGCATATTGCTCTTACTGGTTTCTCTGAAGGATCCCAAAGGCCCAAATTTGTTCCACCCTCGTTTTGGCATCCTCCCCTACTGCTGTGCCTGGTGAGCTGAAGATCTGCTTCCCATAGGTATGACTGGACTATGATAATTTTATGCTTTCCCTCTTCTCCCCTTCTTAGATTGTTGTCTGCCAGGGAAGTTGAATGCAGAGCGACATGGCCAGATAGCATTGCATGGCCAGATAGCATGGCATGGGCTGTTCTTAGAGTGTACAATTACAGCCTGGTGTTTATTTTAAAATATTAACCTAGCTTCAGATAGGAAAAACCTGTTCCTTTTCTTTTATCTAGTGTGATGTGCTGTTAGTGCTATCAGACCTTTGTGATTGCCAAAATAGGGCAGGAAAAATGGTCCTGGAAGCTTTCCATGCAGATAATCTGCCTTAAAGTGTAAACATGCTAAGTAAAGAGCAGTGATTTTTGAACCAAAAGCCTTATCACTATCATTGTGGGAGTAACTAGTCCATGAAAATGCACTCATTTACAGGAATACATGTGATATGGATGCTGGATATGCTTAAATCTATTCTACTGGTACCTGTATGGCCTTTCTACAGTGCTGTCTCTTGAGATTTGCTTTATGTGGCTCACCCTGGTTTGAATGCCAGCGAACTGCTAACTTACAAGGCAATCTGTGCAAGGCTCATTGTGCTTTCTCCAGCTCTCTGCTTTTGCACAGCCTGTGAAGACTTGTTTTCCAACAGCAGTGGCATGCAGCTTATCCAGGCTCTGGGGTGTGCACCTGAAATAGGACATTTGGCTGTTTGCTGCATGGTCACTGTACCTTCATTTTAAAACCAGACCTCCCTCCCATATTAGTGTTGGCTTTCACAGCTAATATGCTGTCTCTAACAGCAAGAGTCTTACCTGTGCAAGGGGCAGTTTCCCAGGAAGGAAGGAGGAAGGTGTTCTGGAATAGCCTAATAGTACAAGTCACCTGCTAATACACATAAAAATCTATGAGTGTCTGGTAATGTCCTCTTTTAGGGTAATGACACTAGAGAAGGCTGAAGCATGAAGCACTTGTCATTAATTTTTTTTGTTTCATTGCCCTGTGGGGGAAAAAAAAGGGAGGTTTTGTATAAGTTTTTATAAGTCCTCAAAGTCAAGTAACTTGTGTTTAGCAGTTGTGCTCACATAAGTATGATTTCCTTCTAGCAACAGGCCAAAGATGTTCTGCAACAGCAGGAATTTTATGAATATTTCATGAGTAGCTTAAGTTAGATTCTGCAGGATTAAAAAGAGGAAACTGGGTCAAATGCACATGGTGCAAGCATCTAACTTCTTTAATGCTAAATTCATTTATGCTGTATTTTGAAAGCTGAAGTAGCAGGGTTTGGGGGTTTTGTGGTTTATATTTATTTTTCCTCTATTAATTTTTAATATGACCATCTGATGGAAAAATTACTTCTGAAATTCTGTGGGCCAAATCTCAGGAGACTTGTGGAGTTTCACAGTGTGTACAGCCACTTCAGGAAATGCTTTTCCAGCAAGCCCAGTGGCTTTGTGCATAAAAACTACACTGCTGCTTTCCTAGGTATATTGCTGGTTTTGAAGAATCAGGGAGCGAGGACAATAAGTGCTGTATCCTCTAGAGCTGGAGTTGTGGTGAGTTCTCAATGGATGCAGCACTTGCAGTAAAGCTTTTGAGGTCCTGCCAGAGTGAACCAACAAATACAAAAATGATGGGGCCCTGGAGAGGACTGTGTATATTCAGAAGGGCAAAGGGAGCTGCTGGGGGCAGTGCCTGCCCTCAGCACCTCTGACCCCCACACCGTTTGCCACTTCCCAGGGACTCCCATGCTGGTGGCAGCAATGTATTACTCCGTAACTCCATGTTTGGGCTGCTGTGGGCTCATTAGGTAGCGTGCATGATTTATGCTCCCCCATGACGTTGGAGCTGTTTGGAGAGCAGAGATGAAACCCTCACAGTGCTAATGTGAGGTGTGGTGAGAGGGTAAAGTGCGCACAGCTCCATCAAGGTTTCCTGAAGATGTCACATTGAGCAAACCTACCAGTCGGCTATTCTGATGTGTGGCTGGTAGACATAGAGTGCTGGTGTTTGAATTGGATGGTGTTTTCAGATATTGTTACTAGCTGGTGTTGCCAGTGCTCAGATAAAGTAAATAATAACCTGAAGTTCAGGCTAAAGGAAAGGAAGTTTTCTTACTTCACTGTTCCTTTATAAAGATCAGTTGCACAGAAGAGATGGAAAAGTAGTGATAACATCATGCTGCTATGGCAGTGGTCTTAAAACACAGCTAATTAAATGCAAGACAGAGGATCCTAATGACCATGTTTTTTTAAATCTCTTGCACCTGTAGGTGTGTTAGTGGATCCCTTGCCTAAGCTAAGTTGGGTTTTAGTTGTCTTTGGCATTGCATACAGTAATAATAGGCTTCATTTTGATTCAAAAGATGATCAGTGATTTTAGGCTTCATTATTATTTAAGAGATGAATATACAGAAAGCATAAAAAACCTCTGATATGTTGTAAGTCTTTGGAGCTTTATATATTCAATCTGACTGTTATCACTGTTTTCACCCACACATTTTAACTCTGTCACTGCTGTCCTTAATGGTTAATACATTTTGTCTTCATATTTTCAACTATGTAGACATTTTTACACTTGGTGTATAAAATACGTAAGTGGATAAGCCATTTACAAGGCTTGTAATGGTCGTTGTGGCTTTTTAAAATATGCATAAAAATAAAAAGTGTATAAATGTAATTACTGGCTTCACATTATTGTGGTAAAAGGCATTTCTAGGTTTAATATTGTTGGGGTTTTTTTGCTATGCAAATAATCACCTAAGTGCAGAGGCCTCAGTGTGACAGGAGCTGGGGAGGGTAACCCATCTAAGGACTCCTGGTTGCTGCCTCTTTCTTAGCTTCCTGTCTTCCAATGCCTTTGGAAGCCATCATGTGTCCTGCGGTTTTTTCCCATGGTGGGTTTTTTACAGGTATTTTACAGAAACTCAGAGATATTGTGGCTGGACCTACGTGATTATTGCCCTCCCTTTGTGCTGGGTCAAATTAAAAGCTGACATTCCATTATGGTAGAGGGGCCTGAACTAACCATTAGGATGTCTTCCTCTCCTTACTTCTTCTTCCTCTAAAATACCTCCAGTAGGTGATAACATGCGAATACAAAGCATCAAGCCAAAGAAATGGATTTATTTTTGCTTCATTTAAGCTTTTATCCTATTAATTCCATGGCAGATGTTTTCTTTTTAAGCCTGCACTCTGTCACATAGTGTGTTTTATCTGGAGTGAATGCTAAACCATCACTTTTTAAAAAACCCAACTGTTAATGGCAAAGAGCGAAGTCCCAAGCACAAGTAGACAACGTTGCTGTTTGGTTTTTTTTAACTAGGATTGGATTGCTTTAGTGACAGCTTTTGTGGCTTACTGCCTTCCATTTCTGCTGTTTTACCATAACATTGTGGGTTTTTACAGCAATTAAGTCACTACTCATTCAACTACTCAGGAAGTAATTTTCAAACAAGGTTTTGCTCAATAAAGTTTGGTTTCTGTTATTAAAATGTTGAATATGGCCTTTTCTCTAGTAATTAGCATGGGAATTAATTCTGGTTTTATTTAGAATTAATGTGGGTTTTACTTTATTTTTTTCTTCTTGTCTTACTGTTCAGCTGTGAGGTCTGGTTGGCTGCCTCCACCACCGCCTGCATTGCCCCCTCGACCTTCTGTGTCTCAGGTATGGACAAAGGACTTTGTGTGTTATTCACTTACTTATGTTACTGTTGCAGTGGTTAGCATAAGTTGAGTTGGGTGTAGCAGTTATTCTTCCTTCCAAGTTAATGCACATCTGCAGTCTGCTCTGCAGTTCCGTATGTGTCCTTCATCGGTCTTTCTAGCCTGGTGTGTTACTGTGTCAAATTACACACTAATTACATCTCTTTGTAGTGGAGCTAACATGCACCCACTACACAAAACTGTAAATTAAAGGGCACTAATGATAGCCCACTGAGTTTTATGCTTGAAAGGCATGGGCTTGATACCTGCTATTTGCTTCTCAAGCTTCAGCTGCTCAGAGTTCATCTGCTTTGAGAACTGCAGCATGTAACAGTTTATTTCACTCATGGGTTTAAAAAGTAATGCTGAAAGGAAGTGTATGCAATGTCAATGATGTTACCAAGTTTCAGACCATTAATGGTGTGCTTTTGGTTTGCTTTTGGATGAGTTTTTTTTTTTTTTTTTTTTTCTTTTCGAACACGA
>JBCJKH010058351.1:0-16316 GCA_039877255.1 Loriculus beryllinus
TCTTGGTAGTAAAGAACCCTTATGGGCCTTGAAAACATGTACTGTTTCCTGAGATGTCAGACTATAACTAAAATCTAGCCTGAAGTGCATAAATGTAATTCTCTTGAAGAAAGAACATTACCTGTTGAATACAAAGGATGGTGCATACAATCCGATGCAGCTGAACACTCTGCTCACATACACTGCTAATATTTACAAGATAGGCTTGCACTAATGAGAGTTTTCCGATGGAAATTTGACAGAGCACTGTGCCTTAGCGACACAAAACTTTGGTTTTTTTCTTAAGCAGAAGCCTGAAATATGAATTTCTACTCTCTATCATTGATCATAAAATATATATTGTTAGAAGAACATGTATTAGTGAAGACTGCACATAGCTCTAAGACTCACAGAAAATTATGATAATGTTTTTTCCCTCGGTGTGTTCTTATACAACAATACACTGGAACAGGATAGATACTGACAAATGAGTCTATCCAGCAGTAATACTCTTATAGTGTGCTACATGGTATAGAGGATTATGTTTCAGACTTCAGTGTAACAACAAAATCAGACTGGTTTATGCTTGATTTCCCACCATAGCGCTACTTAGAAGTGGCATACAGTTTATAGGCTAACTATAGTAAAAAAATCTAACTTTATATATAGTAAACTCTTTTTACCCCTTCAGTGAGAATGAACTAATTGAATGTTGTTTTGGTTCATTTCAAGTACATTTCTTCACCACTGCAATCATTCAGATATCGAACTGTTACAGCACTACCTGCCAGTTGCATACTGAATACACAGAAAGCTGAAAAAACATGAGTACACTAAAGGACAAAGAATAAAAAGCATAGTAGTACACTGCTTGGGCTTGGTAGAGATTTATGCTTGAAAGTGTTATATTTTATTTATAATTAATTTTTTTTTTCTATTACTGAATACATTTAGAAATTACTTCTTCAAGTGCTAATCTCTCCTTTTTACTGACCGCAGTTACAAGGTTCATATATCTGACAAATAAAGCCAAGGAGAAACATACTTCTCTGCTTCAGCAAAGGTGAAACGCATGACAATACATTAATGTTGCAATTAACATTAAATATTTACATTTAGAAACACATATGACTACACCACATGGATTCTCTAACTCAACTGTATTTTCTAAATCTGTACTTTTGCCCTTTACAATCATACTCTTTCAATATACATGCATTCTGAAACAAACTTTACACTAAATTCATTTCAACTATGAAACTTTAATTTTTCATTCTAGAATCCTTGAAATGTTTCTAGCTTTCTCACCTTGACTTTTTTTTTTTTTTTTTTATTTCAAAGATTGGAGTTTAATCCAAATTCCCAAAATATTTTTCTCTTGCTGAAACTTTTGCTCAAAAAGTACAGAGAGGAAAAGATTCCATTCACATTATTCCACTCAGCTTTATTAGATTTTGTATCTTTGTGTTGGCTGTCAAATTAACACAATCTGCTTTTTTAAAATTTGATAATCAATAGCAGAAGCACAGTATGACTGCACTGTATGTTTCATGCATGGCTGTGCACATCTACCAGTACCTCTCTGGTGTATGTTTACGGCGATAAGCATTTGTACGTAAAATTGCACACAGAGAGTAACAATTATCTAAATACATCCACAATGACAGCACTAAACCACTTTTCTCCTTTTTATGGTGAGAGAATCCTTTTTATATGGTATTCATCTGAGCACTTTTTTGTTGTGTGCTGTTTTCTAAACTTCAGCTTACAGTAACATTCAACAACTGTAAACTGCATGTCACCTGTCTCAGTGCTTTGCTCTTTTCATAGTCCTGTATTATGTAATTTACACTAAACTCAGAATTTCAGAGTCTCTGTGGTGCAATACTTCTGGGAAAAAAATAAGTTGTTGTAGAACAACAGTATTAGGAAATAAGAAGCTAGAAAAGGGCGTAGGGGACATAGAATTCTCTTGTGATACCTTCAGTCAATTGTAATTAATCTTTACTGATATGTTTTTGGAAAAATCTCATAAAATTACACATGCATGTGTTTTCAGTGTTGATATACTATTTAACCTTCTCTTTCCTTCAGTAGGAATTTAGCTGATAAATATTTTTGTTTTCAGTTTGAAAACAAGAGGCAAAAGCAAAAGTTCTTGCCCCAGTTTTAAAAGCCTTAAAGAGGAACTCAATATGTTTGCAGGTAACTCAGTTTCTGAGCTTCAAGCTTGTTCCAAATTTGTGAAAGCCATGACTGCAGAAGTTTGCACAGTTCTTCAGTAGAAGCATGTCTGACAAAGAAGTTCCACATGCGCAGCAGAATAAGATGCCTCCCACGGGTTTTGTTTTATTGAAAAATAAAAGAAACTCCAGCCTTTCCCTACGTATGAAAGCAGACACTTCCTACCTCAGTGAGGCTCTTTAGAAAGCTTTTAAATATAAGCATGCAGTTCCCTATTAAGACTACATGTGCAGAGACACATGTAGAATTGGGCCTTGTCTAGCAGAGAGTGTCCCTGCCCATGGCAGGAGGGTTGGAACTAGATGATCTTTAAGGTCCCTTCCAATTCAAAACCATTCTATAATTTTACGAGAAATTTAAATATATTAATGCAAATAACTGAAAAAATGCAGAAAAATCCTACTGATTCACTCTTTCTTTACAAAAAACTGAAAAAAAAAATAAAAAGGAAAAACTGGGTGGAAAAAGTATGAGGAAGGAATAGTTCCTCAAACTATCAGCAGAAAATAGTTCCATTATCCCTCCTTGTTGTTTACTTCACTATTCTTTGAAATTCTGAAAATTCCAGTAAGCTATTATCTAGCAGCCACATGCTGTTGGAAGATGTCAGACACATACATTTTACCACTAGATCACTAGATTACATAAGAAATATTCCTTTTTAACTTTCTCTTACATATTGCCAGTAGTGCACTGTGGTAAGAGGTTCCTTCAGAGCTGCATCTGAACTGTCTTGTTATTCTGTGTCTATCTATCCACCCACACATCATACAACACTTTCAAAATTACGGGCAACAGCCACTGAATAGTAGCTTCCTATTTGTTTTATCTGACTGCAGGTCCTTCATATCAAAGTACGGGTGTTGTCCAGAGACTGACAGATTAGATCATGTATTGACACCAACTTTCAAAAATGAGAAAAAATGTAAAACATTAGCTGAAAAAAGACATTGTTCTTATTCATTCAGAGATGATGGAAAGATTATGATTATGATGCTGACAGAGAACTTACCCTAAGAAAATGAATAATTTACAAAATCTTTCCTAAATATGCTCTTCGTGTTCAAAGTAAAGTGCCTGCTATGATACATTGCTTGTACAATTGTCTTTCTGCTTCAAAGGCCAATTCTTTTTGCATATCCCTTCCTCCAAGCAAATATTTATTAAGAAGGTTTCGGAAATTATTCTCACAACAGCCAGACCTGAAATTCACTGAATACATTGGACAGAAAACAAGTTCCATTTGGAAAAATTGGGATGAATGGCACTGTGAAAACTGGAAGGAAGGACTTGGCTTTAATGCAAGGATGTGTGTTTATCATTCAAGCAATTTGCCATTCAGTTCTGTCCCTCTATATAGTTTGCAAGCATTGCATTATCAGCTCCCTAAAAGCCATTCTCTAATGTGTGATTTAACTACCAACAAGTAAGAATTAAGCACTTCATGGTGTTTAGATAACATTCATTGCATGATGCCTGCAAAGTACAGTACTCGCCTATTCTCTGCCAGTTTTTTATCAACCAGCAAGTTAAAAAAAATTAAAAATATTTACCCACATTAAACTTACTATGTTTATAGCCAGGTATAAACCACAGAGATTTCATTAGAAATATTGTTTCATATTTCATTCACAAAGAATTTCACCATATACCTTCAACATGAATTTCTGTAGCAAAAAGAAAAAAAATTCTATGTGAAAAACCATTCCGTGTAAGCTCCATTAGGCTCATGACAGAGAAATTGTGTAGCTCATATGGTTTTAAGTACTATTGTGATAGGTATATTTTATTCACGTGCAACTA
Organism: Loriculus beryllinus; assembly: GCA_039877255.1. NCBI lineage: Eukaryota > Metazoa > Chordata > Aves > Psittaciformes > Psittacidae > Loriculus > Loriculus beryllinus. The sequence continues at coordinate 4,027 of JBCJKH010058351.1, forward strand.
AGGTATTTCAGCCTTGCAGAATTCCAGTACATTGTTTTTAAGTGCTATTGACCTGTGTATATGCTGCATTCTAATCTCAGTAGAGATTTCAATTTACTCATCTCAGTGATGGCACCTACATGGCATCTGAGAATGTCTGTGAGATAAAGACCGGATGGAAGATCAAAGATACTAAAGCCAATTTTTTCCTTCATTTGCTTCCATTAAGTCAGCTTTATGGATGCATGAAGAGCCTATCTCATTCTTCACAGACCTTTAACTCATTTTCTGATGCTTGTGTTCCTAAGGTTTATTTAATCAGCTGTACATTCAGATTACACAAAACATGACACCCAAATTAATTTCAGTCTTGACAGAATTTGGAAATGTAACTTTTTCCCAACATCACTTAAATGAACAAAAAACAAACAAGCAAGCAAATTAACCCATGTAAGCATGCTAACTACATCAGGGAGAAGTGACAATATCATATGGCTAGCAACAGGAAAAGAAGTATAGTAATAATCACCACTTCTTTTAAAATGCTCTGAACAGAGCAATTTCTAAAGGACGGTCTGTGCTCCATTGTCATAAAACTTAATTAAAACACAAGAAAGGTATTTAAAAAAATTAAAACAGCTCTCTAAAGGAATTACCAAGCACAAACAGTTACTGCCTACAAACAGAGCTGTAAAAATGCAAAATCCTCCTCAATGAGCCAAGGAGCAAAGTTTCAAATGAAGTTGTCCTTTTATGTCTAATTAAACACATACTATGCATTATCGCACGATTTCAGGTAAGCTCTTTATGGGTAAATTCCTGCAAAAGATAAACTTGCATAGTACTACATAGATGTCATAAAATGATTGACATTTTCCTTATTTACAGAAGAATAAAATTCCACTAAATTTGTAAATTAATTCTACTTATGGGAATCCACTTATGCTTATTGTAATTAAAACCTGACCTGTAAGAAGCAAGGCAATTGTGTTTTCATCATGTTTTATAATATTTTTTTTTCGAAAAATACAATTATCCAAAAGGTTATCATTCAGATTGGTCTTTGACTTGGTAGCAACAAGTATAAATGGGCAGTTCAAATAAAATATTAAAAGAATCAAATGTAATTTACTTATTTTTGTCAAGTACTCCAAGTAGGAACTCTCAGACTATTCTAGAAGAAACCTGCAGTGGTTTAAGGTGAAAAGATAGACTTGCTCCTTCAAAGCTGTAATGAGCTTCACCTCAGCAACAAACTTAAAAGTCTTGAACACCATTCAGTGACAATTTTTCCTTCAGCTGCATTTTTCTGTTGATTATTTTTGGTACCTGAAATAAAAGATAAATACGGAGAAATGGAAATTTACATCTAAAAGACAGGTTTCACAAGAAAATTAAACATTTTATAGTGACGATTAAACAAAAATTGGAGAAAGAAAACCCAGCATTTATCTCCATATGTTATTTTTACACAAGATGAAAACTTTTTGCAACTTCAAAGGAATGTCATGCACTTCTATTACATTATAGATGCCATTAATGTACTGTAGAGATTTTGTAAACAGGATCCTTTCCTTAAAAGGTAGGTGAAATTGTAAGTAAATAGAGCTACACACATGGGGAAAACAGCTCTAACTTCACATACTAAACAATGGTCTGTGAGAGAACTTTTGTTATTAAGTAATGAAATCAAAATAACATGAAATAAAGATGACCAGACCTGAAATAAATGCAAAATAAATCCTTAGATTTTGAAGACACAAATTTTGCTATTATCCAAGGGGTGGAATTGCATTTAATTCAAAGTACTTAATTCTGTTTTTTGAAAACAATCTAACAGTAGGTTTTAAATAAAGTGTTTTCCATTAAAAAGTGCCGAAAGGATTGCTCTGAAGAAGATAATGAGGCTTTAAGTTTCTGTACACTGCCAGTGTTGAACTCTCAGCTCATGCTGACACCAACACTACACAATACTTGAATGGATATTTGAATCCTAGGTTCTAAACAGAGTTAAAGTTATTATGAAATTATCTATATAGGTTACAGATAATTTATCTGAAGACAAAACACCTAATTTGGAAATGCATCTACAACCCAATATAAGCTCAATGGCAAGCATAGCATGTTGAAGGGTAAAGTCACTATGGGATGCAGTGTGCATTGGATATTCAGGAATCCTGCAAAACAGATTATCCTAATTTGCTCCATTTTGTTTACCTTTAGCCCTTGTTTCTTGATTTTATATGTTTTGCATGGCTAGCAGAAATAATCCTTCCACAGCACAACACAAAACAATTTCTGAGTATTCTGAATTGTGCAGCCTCAGCTACCCCATCACAGCTCATGTCAGGAATACTTTCTGTTATGCTTTGCTGTCTACTTCCGACTATGATTTAATGAAGAAGGAGTCAGAGCACATAAATTAGAGACCTGATGTGGCAGAGTCAATGTTTTGCAAACGTGAAATACAGAATGTTTATGTTACTGAAATACGTGTTACAAAAGCTGGTTGCCACTAGTTAACCCTGCCGCTGCCTCTGAAGATTATAATTATGAATGTCAAATTAAAATCACAATCAATAACATACCTGAAAGGAAAAATCTCAAGTTAACCATCCAAAAAAAGGAGATGATAATTACGGACTGAGATTCAAATCTGATTTCTGGTCAGTTCACAGAACAGTTTCAGAGGTGTCTTGTTTCATTTGTTGGTAAAGGATGGTCTTGCAGATTTTTGCCTTGACTTACATTTGACTGCTGCTGGAAAAAGTAGTGGGCTGAAACATCAAGGATAATACATCTTGCTTCAGTGATACTACTTGTTCTGAACAACTTACCCATCTCAGCCATTAATTCTCTTACTCGTAGGAATCAATACATTAATCTTAACTTGCTTTACATTAACATGAACATGAACACCAGTTGTTTTAACTCAGGAAGATGACTGAGATAACTGTATTTAAAAAACTAAGGCCATTTCTGGATAAGGCTCAAAATAATATTTTTTCATACATGCTTATAGTTTCAATAGCATAAAACATTGACTACTGTAGAGGAATACTTGATTAAATCAACACTCATGAGTTACATATGCGAAGCAAAAGATACTTAAAAGATAGGTTAACTCCCCAGCATGAAAATAAATTCACAAAAAGAATGATATGCACAACTAACAGAAGGCTTGGCATTAGGACTGATTTTCTAACTTCAAAATACGCACTCCAGTGACCTAGACACTGTGACTGATGAACTTAAGTTGGCAGCAGTTACCCAGAATGACAAGGAAGAGACTGGACTTAGAGTTCAAAGGTTTTGAAGTTCAAAGTATTTGGGAATTATGACAAACTACCTGGTCACAAGAGTAAAATCAGCAGTGTCCAGAGAAGGTGGCATGTATAATAGATGTATCAATGCACTCACGACATTTAGACTTTGTACATGATGCTCAGGAAAAAAAACAGATATTTAATGAGTCAGAACTTTGCTCATTTAATATTTCCTCACAGTATAGTAAAAGCATTTATCAATGAATCTTCAGACAGCTGCATAAGAACTCCTCATAAAACTCACAAAGAATATTTTAATTTTTTGTAACTTTTCTTCACCCTTGCAAAATAATAGGTAATGCATTACTTTGTCCATATAAATATATTACAAAAACTGATGCTATGTGACATGACAAGATACCCCACTTCACTGAGATGATCCCTAAAATCTTCATAGGAGCTTTATGTTTACTATACTGCTATCAGATATCTAAAAAGTAGCAGAAATTGACACAGTCCAGATCAGATGGAGTAAATGAAATTCAGGTAACATGAATGAGTAAATACATCAGCTATATTAAAATGTTCGTTCCACTAGATTTAAACAGACAGGGCATTGGAGTCTGGTGAGACACTTGAATAGCTACAGAGACTGAGCTTCTTATGATTTTTGCTAGAATGTGGGGAAATCAGCAAGGAAAGAAGTATTAAATATATTTTTGAAATGACATTGAAGTCAGTGCCTTAAGTCAAGAGATAGATAAGTAGAAAAAAAGCAGGCAATGAAAGCAGAGAACTACTCTGCTCTGCCTCCTGTAACAGGCTCAAAATCTGTCCTCTCTTGTTCAGACATATAAAAATCTCATGGTCGATAATTGCTCGTGTCTATATTTTGGTGCTGATACTGGAATCACAAAAGACATCTTTGTTTTAAAAGTAACACTGATTGTTTATTTTAGTCTACTACAGGCTACAACTGCTGAGTTTGACAAAAGACAACAGATGGGACAGCTTTCAAGCTCTATATGTTTAAACCATGAATACTGGCAGGTTAGTAAACTCTACCAGCTATGGAACATGGAGGCATTTCATTCACTTTAAGGTAGTTTCAATGTACTTATGCACAGTTTATCTAGGTCACCGCTGATGCAACTCAGAAAGCACTACATTTTAAATATCAGCAATGTGAGAAAAATTACTTTTCTTATTTATAAACAATAAGTGACTTTTTGACTGTTAGTTATGATCACCAGATAGAACAAAGGGATTCTACAGGTACATACAAAGTCAGGGAAAAAAATTGTCTTCTTCAGAGTATGTTAAATCTTTTGTCAGAAAGATACTTTTTCCAGTGTTGAAACAAATTTGGTACTGAAGCACAGCCAGTAAAGATATATTAATCTGCTGTGGTGCATTTTCACTTGCCCTAGACACAAAGAAAAAAAAATTTAAAAAAGACAAAATTAAATTAATTGTTATATAGCAAGACAAGCAGTTCTGAGACTCGATTTTCGCATACTCTAAAGCAGAATAACTCTAGCTTAGATGGTAATATAAAACTGAGAGACAGGTCCTTATTTCCTTTGGTCATTTAGTCCTATTAGGGTTCCACAAGTGTTAGGGTTGCTGGAGGGAGCAGGGGGGACGATTAAGTGCTTCATACTGAAAATAAAATCTGATTGTAGACACAGCTAATTTGCATTAGACAAAAGAAGAAGGGAAATTACTTATGCCATATTTTCCTTAGAAACTGCTAAGTTCCTTGAGAAATTACCCAAAAGTACAGTGATATTCCTTCTCCTAAACCCTACAATATCATACGCACAGTATACATCTGGAGAAATATATATACCATAAATTCATACAAATGTTGAATTAAAAATTTTTCACCTTTGAGTATAAAAGGACAAAGCAAGAACTTATATGACCCCAAACTCTAATAATTTGTATATTTAGAAAGCTCTATCCAAAACCCATGAAAGCAAAATCTCATGGCTGCAGTAATTTCTTTGAGAACTTTTCCTAAGGTGGAAAGAAAACAATGATTTATGAAACAAAAGCAGCACACTAGAACTGCTGTCTTCTTGTAGTTGCCTCATATATCTGTACAAAATGCTTCTGTGACATTTCAACTACTAAATTCTAAACTACTAATCACCACAAAAGGGTCATGTAAAAATCTTCACATAACTTTTCTTCATTTACATTGTTATATCCAAACCTCTCAGGTTTTCTGTTTTGAGGAAGTCTGCTTTCCTACAGAAACACAGCACTTTTTAACATGTAACCAATGTTTTTCAGAAAGGAATAGAAATAAATTTTTACTCGTCCATCTATACAATATTTTCTTCTTCAATCGTGAAGCATCCACACTTATGCTCAGAAACAATCCGACAAAATCGGAAACATTTATGCCTTCAGGAGCAATTTTCCTACATGGCCAAAAGAGTACTTGAGGGCATATGACAATTTGAAGCTGCATCATTTTTCCTTGATTTGTAAATCATCTGGATACCTATCTTTATCTAAATGCCCAATTTTCAGGTAACTAGATAAAACATAATTCTTAAACCATATAAATAACCCTCCATTAGGGTCCATTAGGCTTTTCAGAGCATCTAGTCATGTAATCTTTCCTACTGTTAGAAGACAGCGGTTTTAAAGACACAATAAGCAGAAAATAACACCTTTAAAAGTTTAGGCTATGTGAGACAAAAAGAGGATGGCTTGTCTGCCAGCTTCTGTACTAACTGGGAAATCCTGTTTAACTGTCTTTGGTAGGTATTATCTGATAAAAGACATGTAAGCTAAGGGTGACAAGAACTGAAGTACAAGGAGCTTGTGCTGTTCTTTTTTTTGTGGGTGAGAATCACAGAATTTGTAAGTAGTCATACGTGTGTTTAGAGCTGTGGAGGAATGGAGCCATTCAGGACCGCTCCAGGACCTACCAATCTTTTTAACTACTTTTAATAATGTAATTTTAGGTTAAAACCCATTATTATTGAGTGGTTATTATGAAGAATTATAAAGTAATCAGTCATACTAAACTTAAACTGAAGAATACTTTGCAGACCCAGTAACTGAAGGCACAATAACTGTAAAACCAGAGTGAAAGTGAAAGAAGATGCAAATGAACTTGCTGCAAGAAAATTGGGTAATGTTGATCTCTTGGAAAAACCAAAAGTGAAGCCTCCAAAAGTGGAACTGTTGCTACCCATCACTGTGCTCCTCTTGGCAAGAATGCAGGTCGAGGTATGTTGGCTCATCATGCTGGGTGAGCAAAGCCTAAATTTTTTGGCCAGGAAGAACATCTCCTCAAATCTTTTAATTAAAACCCAACAGTTAATCAACACTGTTCTTAAGCCAGAAAACTGTCTTCTTTTAGTAGCCACTGCATCAGACTTGTTCATTTGAACCCTTTAATTTATTAATAACATTGTCAGATGAGCCTTTTTCTTTATTTGCATGCACTATTTTAACTAATTTCCTGAAAATAATAGATTTGTTTTTAATATCCTAATTGGCTTTCTCATTCTGTTTACTCAGATTAATATGATGTATATTCAGTACCAACTTATTTCATTTTCATCAGATGAGAAAAAAATGAAATAAGGACAAAGATAATTTAAAAGCTTTGGCTCTGTTTGCAAGTTAGAAGTTCTATCATTAAAAGGACTACTTTTATGCCATTTAATGGAAGAGTTATAAATAGTTGAAAGTTATCTAATTCACTCACCTGTCAGGAGAATCTCCTTAAAAAATTTTGTATTAATAAATGTCAATTTTTACAATCGAAACCTATCTGTGAAAATAGGTAATTCACACACTCATGACATAATTTATCTCCATTATATATAGTACACTGTGTACCGCTGGTTCTCAGTGAACAGCCACTTCTAAAAATCAAGGCACTGTGCAACTCTCCCAGTATTCCTTGGGTAGTTCTAGATACATTTAATGCAATTAAACATAAAGCAGATTTTGATCCTGAGAGACAATTAATTCTCTTCTTACTGCATTGACAACTCCAGAATTATCTTGGGGGGAATAAAATTACAACACGAATTTCAATATTCTTGTGTAATATTGATGACTTATAAATCATGGATAAAAATACAACACAGTCATCACTGATTAAAAAAAAAAGTAGAGTAATCAATCCATGCACAGATTTTAGTATTCTAATTCTATTAAATTAATCCTTGCATTTCTTCAATTGATTCTATATTGTCAATTATTATTTTTAACAAAGGCTAGAAAAAGACCTAAACCTTAAAACCAAGAACAATTTGTGCATTGAGATGTGGTTTTGTTACATGGTGAAATCTTTCTTCTTTAAAAAAAATTAAATACATATGAAATTTTCAGCATGTGCCGCCCTCTTCCTATTTAGTTTAGATAAGTGCTGGGAGAAAGCCAGAACCAGTAAATTTTTCCGAAAAAGTGGTGTCAGTGGTAATTTTTTTAGATGAGGTCCATAATTACCTGCCCTCTCCAGGAAGAACTAACGCAAAAATTGTCTTCAAAGGCTACATTTATATCTGCACTAGCAAATAATGTGGCACAGTAGTGGGAACTTTATATAACTTTCAAGGAGTAAGGGATAACTTTGAGAAAGCTCTAATTTTGTCCAGTAAACTATGCTGACTTTGAATTAATTTAGTACATTCCTGGATTATATTTTTTTTTTTTGTTTGTTTTATTTCATTGAAAAGAAATCCAGATCCTGCTTCACAAGCCTTTTCCACTATGTGAACCAAAAGAAAGTAATTAGGGTCAATTTCTAAAATGCTGATCCTAGCTAAAATATTAGTGTAAACATACAAAAAAGAAAGTAGCACTGTAGTGCACATCTCTTGTAAATATAGTGTCACCTATGTTTTCTCAGGCAGGGATCAAACTCATGATTGTGTGTTGCTGTTAAAGAAGAGAAAGTAACCAATTCATGTTTCTCTGTTATTCGCATTAAATCTGTATCAAAGAAAAATATGAGAAGACAATTGTTAAGTAGGGTTGGCAATAATATTATGCCCAAACACAGTTATTAAAAGACAGTAGTAAAGTTCCAGTAAGCATGTAAAACTTAGTAATGATGTATGCATGTATGCCTATGGGTTACTACCTGTCATATGGATTCTAACGGAAGTCACAATAAGTTACACACACCTCATGATCTTTATTCACTGGTATTCTTGTACATATTCGCATCCTTTTTTGAAGTATTGGCTTACAGAATTTTTAGGAAGACAGTCCAATCAGATATTTGCATGTGTTTAAATTTTGATGGACTTTGTATTCAGAAGTCATTTTATTTCCTTTGGATTAAGGATGTATCACATAACTCTAAAGCATACTTCTATTAAGCATATTTGCTTATTTCCATTACCTTGCTAAAGTTTTTCCAGATAGTGTTTTTACAAGGGTGAGTGAAGAGGTATGACAGGTAAATCTCATAATCTAGGTAGACTTGATAGCAAGAATCTTTCCTGAAGAATTTTACTTAATTATATTAATCCGGTGTCTTCATCATATTGCTTTTACATAAAACAATTTATGTAAAAGCTTTTATGCTTTTACATAAAAGCATAAAATTTATGCTTTTACATAAAACAATTTCAATCAAGTCATCTTACATCTGGTTAGAGAAATTATTACCTCCATTGCATTCAAGAAATGAAAAAGGACGTGGTACAAAGAAAGCTAAGGGCTACAGACTGATAGGAATGGCATACTACATGACGTGCCAAGGTGATTTAATAAATCCCTCTTCAGATAGAACCAGTTATACAAAAAATAAGTGACAGATGTATATCTTCTTCTGGGATTTAAAGAACCATCTGGTCTTGTAATTTCCAGATGGAAGTTTTCACACTGAAATTCTAAGGCATTTAAAAGATCTGTATTTTTTATTTTTCAAGTATCTGTGGGATAGATTAAGTGTTCACAGCCCTTACAGTTGTTGCTGACTAAGGAAATATGAATTTTCACATACTATGAGTTCTATTATGTTGCCAAATATTCCCTTAATAAATTCAGTGAATTAAAAGCTGCTGCATTATTAATGAAAATATCTTCAAAGACATTTGCAGAAAGTCAGAATTCTACAGCTCTTAGCAAACTTTAATGAGACAATTAAGTCTTATAATTGTTTTCATTCTTGTATTTGAATTTAGTTGCTATATTTAACTTTATGCTAAGGCTCTCAAACTTGTATTTTTGCTGTTTTAGAACAACTTGTTAGAAACTAATATTGTAAACGGGAAAGAACAAATATGCCACAAGTAAGGAAATTGAAAATTTAAGTTAGGGATGACAGAAGTACAAATAAAGACTGATGACACCAAGTTAACAGACAGAATAATACATGATATATTAATAAGAAAAAGGTTTTAAAACTCTGGGAAGCATATGCAGTCTAAGCTAAAATACTTCACAAAAGTTATTGCAGTTATACACGTGCAAATAGTGGGTGACATCATGGAAATCTCTGAGAAATTCACAGACAAATGTTATCTGCATAAAACCCTTACAGCATTACACGGACAAAGAGTTTCTAAAATGGTTTCTAGTTTTTGTACAAAAGAAGTTTGTACACATTAATTTCAGATAATGTTTTAGATTCTGAATTTTCAGAGTTATTAAATCTTATATTTAAAGATTTGTTTGTTGAGGTATGAGCAAAAGAGAAACAATATCCTATATCACACAGAGACAAGAGAAATACATAAAAGACATCAATCACTTTTCTTTTTCCCTCCTATTTTCATATAATCCAAAACGGTCATTTTTTAATCTAGTTTAATATAAACACAGGCATCTCTTTCCACCAGCTCACTAGTACAAAAGCTGTCTCTGCCTCAAAACTCCGTCTATTTTCCCTTTTATACTGTACACCACCCTCTAAACTCTCTCTGGAAGGCTTTGCTCATATGTCTTGTTTCAAATAGTTCCAGCTTCTCTCACTGGTTAGGATCATATCAAGATGACAGTTTTTCATGATTTAAACCTTCTTTCTATGGACAAAACAACATCTGCTCCTTATATTACATGGTATTGTTACAGATTTGATAGGCTGCATAATTACATACAATATAGCCAGTGAAATCAGGTGCACAGCAGCTTGGATACAGCTAGCACCAAGGAGAGTAATTTAAAAATGGGGCTGCACTAAATCAGGTTCCTAAAACATATACAACTAAGGTGGGTCTTTCTTTTTTTTTTTTTTTCAGTATAATCTGGGCCAAACTACAGCCCACGTCTCCCTCAGCAAAGCTCTCCTGGTTCAATGTTTATGCACCTTCTTCCAAAAACCTGAAACTCATCGGAACAGCTCTACTAGTGTGGGATCACAGAAACCAGGAAACAGAATTAACTATTTCTACCTCCTTGGCCTGACCCCAGTTGTTGGTTGGCTGTCTGTTCAGACCAAAGACTTTCTTGTAAAGGAAAGGAAAATGTAGAGAGGCATGAAAATTCTTGACAGTATCACAACTTTTCTGTCTGCAGAAGACCACCTCAGTACTTGACACATTCTTCACTTCTCTAATTCCATCCCAACTTAATGAGACATGTCAGTCTCACAGTTTCCTGAAATTACTATGGTTAGACGAAGAACATCTGCTTCACAACAAAATCTTCTTCTCTTACCTCTTTGAACTCCAGAAGTTAAGGTACAACATGCTTGATACTTCACCTTGACTTTCAACTTATGCTTGAGCTTCAGAACTATTTCCCTTCTTCTTGTCCCTTCCAACAGAGCATCATTTGGGCTACAGTTCCCTGTGAACCTTTGCAATCTATATGAAGTATTTGCTATGCCAATCACTATGTTTACAGAGTAGCTTCATATTCAGGGTATACCTCAAACCCAACTTGACTTAATTTGTTCTTACTTAGCAGAAAACGCAGTTGGGAGCTCTTCCACAGAGGTGCTTTACACAGCCTAATAAATAAAGTATGATAGAAACTCAGAACTTGACTGATACTTTTAAAAACTATTTTTACCCTTTTTTTAAATTGAAAACGTTCTAATGAGTAAAATTTAATGGATAATAACTCTCTGTAAATATAAAACCACAGCAATGATTTATGAACATATACATTTTCCACATCTTATGAACTTCAGAAATCTTCCTGATATTCTCATAATAGATTGACAAATGTTAAAATTCTTACTAGGCATTACTGAAGAACAGGAGATCTACACAGGCAAAAAATAGGTTAGGTTCTTTTTTAAATAGTTAATATAATAATTAGGTTAAAATATGCTTTAAAAAGAGATAGTGGGAAAAAGAATTGTTTCATAGCATTTAATACATTGCTTGACTAAGAGGAATCAGTTGTCACCAAACACTGGTAGCATTTGTTTTCTTTAAGAAAGAACGGGAGAGGGGAGAGAAAAAAGAGCTAAAAAAAAATATTTCCAAACTCAAATTTTCATATATTCTTTTAAAGCATATTAAACTGATATTTTAACTTATCTGTTATTGGTAATGTGCCCTTCAAATTCTTCAGCTGAACTGGAAAAACTTGCAGTGAAGAAATACTTTTAACAACACCACCAAAAAAAATAAGGTACAATTGGGTTAGCTTACATTCAGCAACTATGATTCACCTCATAAAGCCCTGAAAACATTTCAGCTTGATCCTGTCCTCCCAAAGGTGCTGTACTGTATGCTCCTTTAAGTTCTTCAGCTCAATGAAAAGCCCTCAAAAATACAGTTTTATTGTCATTATGAAACCAGCATTTCATAGGCTTTGTAACCTTCTGAGCATGAAATAGTCCATGCCAAAGCCCCACAGTCTTATTGAGAGCATAATACTTTTATGAGCAAGGTAATTTGCTGTTTCAAGGTCTTCCACAGCTACAAACAGAAACTAACAAAGGAACCTGTATTAATTCTGCGGAAAATTAGGATATTATAATCTTTTCACTTAGAAATAATTATACATCAAATAAACTAGTCGGGGGGTTTTTTGTTTGTTCTTTTTTGGTTTGTTTTTTTTTTTTTTTTTTGTCAAGAACAAATTTTTGAAAAACTAAGA
>JBCJKH010058353.1:0-12351 GCA_039877255.1 Loriculus beryllinus
TTACTGTTAGGGTGGTGAGGCACTGGAATGGGTTGCCCAAGGAAGTTGTGAGTGCTCCATCTCTGGCAGTGTTCAAGTCCAGGTTGGACAAAGCCTTGGGAGGAATGGTTTAGTGTGGGGTGTCCCTGCTTATGGCAGGGAGGTTGGAACTAGATGATCCTAAGGTCCTTTCCAACCCTAACTATTCTATGATTCTAAGTGAACCCGAGAGAGAGAAACCCTTTCTACAACCAACAGAGAATCACAGAATTATAAAAGAGGTTTCAAGCTTATTAAGAGGTCACACCGATATTTTTGTCTATTTAATTTTTGAACAGTTCTTAGATACAGTTGGAATAGGTCAATTTTGAGGAACATTCATCTTGAGCAAGCTGATTCACCTAGAACAGCTTCCTCTGATAAACTGATAATTGTGGCATTATGAAAAACTGAAAATATGATGCTATTCACGTGCAGTATGAAATACTGGCACCACTTCTAGCTTCACCTATAGGACAGGCACTTGCTTACAAACATTTACAAACCTGTCCATGCTAACACGTTGTTTGAACAACTTCTCTGAGTTTTCTATAGGCCGTTGAGTGAATCTGTTACCTTGACTTGTACACTGAGGTCTGCAAATCCTGAACGAACAGCTTCCTCTGCTGTGGGTGAAGAAAACTATCGTCAGAGCATAAGCAATAATTTATGTATACATCTAAATTCACGGCACACAGATATGCCTACACAGTGTTCTGTTGGAAAATCCATGACGACATTATGTGAACTTCTGAATTTTGCATTCCAAATACCGAACGTGTTGCTATTCAGAGGCATTACTAAGACACAGATATGATGTCTAAATTGTATCCTGAAATTATTGTTTACATAGTGAGCTTTCTCTCCTCTGTCCCTACTTCTGCTGGTTGCCTCCATCATATATGACATTGTATTTGTATTTTAGACTGGCAGCTTTGTGGCTGTATCATACATAAAGCTTCACAAAACCCCACAACAATATGCATGAAACAAGTACTACTAAGCACAACAGAAGAACTGGAAGAGAGCAACAGGACTAATAGTCTGAGGTATTCCTGTATCATTAAACAATATAAAATAATATAATTTAGTCTTTCATTTCTACTAACCAACTGCTTTGAGATTTTAGGTTCAAGATCGCATACAAATTATAGGTAACTGCTGCATGTACGGTTTTAGCATCTCTTTAAGTGATTGCATAGACAGTGGCTTCCCCACATTCCCTTAACTACCTGTCTGAAAGCAACATACATGTACTTCCAGGTTATTAGCAGTCTGTAGAAAACAAGTACATTACTACCCAAAAGAGTTCTGTTTTACAGAACAATTGAGAAAGCAAGGAAGAGAGCTTGTTTCAGAGAACTGGTTAATATATATGACAAGAACACAATCAAAGGGTGGAACACACCTGAATGACAGAGACATATACCCCAACAATGTGGGGGGGAGAAATAACTAGCAAAATACTTGTTGAATTTGCCCACACAGTATATTGCCCATACAACAAAATTCATACTGTATGAATTTACAACATAAGTATAGAGAAAAGTTGAACAATTATTTCTTAGTGGTAGTCTTGTGTAGCAAGACTACTTCCAAGACCTGGCTTATGGAAATATAGGGCAACTTTTTCAGAAACTTCCAGAATATTTTAATATTTCCATTCTAAACAGACAAGCTTTAATATTAAAGTCCAAGTTTTCATAAATGCTAAACTTCTCCAAATACAGCCCATATTAACAGAAGCAGTGAGGTACACTGCACCTGATAACAACTACACCTAACAGTTAAGGAGATATATAAAATTAATAATTAATTTTAAAAATGTATGTTAAATATGTGTCAAGGCAACAGAAAATATTTTCTTATATTATTTTATTTGAAAGTGAGAATTTGTTTGTGTGCTTACTGTTAGTGGTACTTATTACTTTAATACATCCGCATGAAATAAGAAAGTTAATCATGCATGTAGATCTGAAGTAACAAATAGCTTAGGTTACCTACATGCCACCCATTTTTAATCTTACTGCTAGAAAATGGTATGTAGTATGACAAATAACAGGAAATGCTTTAGTCTCATGCTGCAGGGACTTTTATTGACCTCTTAACTATTCCTACACTAAACTGCTACTTCATTTTTAATGAGCGTTCTATAAATTGAGTAGTTGTTCATGTTCTAAATGTGCAAATGTTGCAGAAATTTTTAAAAATGGGTCAGTTGCAAAAACCTAAATACTTTCAATCCATTATTATACAGTAGTATTTAGAAAGCATTCTCAACAACTAATGTTTAATAGTAGAAACGTATTTTAATGACAAAAATATTAAATAATAATATAAAAAATTATTAACTTAAAAAAACAAAACTCAGTAATATTCATGGGGAGTCCCATCACCCAATATTAGATGTCCTCAAGTGACCAAAAAATAACAAACCCTGACATGCATACACACAAATATAAATTGCTACTAGACTTGAAAAATGGCTTATGGTTAAGGCACACTTTAAAGGCGAAGATGCCAGAATTCTGTTCTACCAGTTCAAGTACTGCTGTTTTGAGATCAGTCAATTCAGTCAATTCTAGCAAGCTTAGTCTAGTTTGGATGAGAGAAGCCACATTGTGCTTCTCATAGGCTTCTCATAGAAACAAAGTTATATTAATTGTATCTACAACATCTACTAGAAATCACTACCGCAAAGCCATATAAATTTCACAAGTTCTCAAATTCCTTCTGCAGAAACCCACGACTGAAACGTTTTTATGTTTAACGCAAATGCTATTTACTTAAAAAAATGTTTGATAAGCCTCTGTAAGGACACTGATCTGGGCTCTGGGAGAAGTACAGTCAAGTACCCAGTTTGTCTCAGTACCATTATTTCCATTATTAGACCACACCAGTTCAGGAAACTTGTGTTTTCTCCTCCTTATCCACCAGCTTTTCAATCCTTTTCTCAAAAGAGGAACATTTTACAGAACCATATACCTTTTCAACTCCACTTTAGTTACCACATCCCTTGGGTTTTCAGGTTTTGAGCTTGGGAAGTTGGTAATAAATTGCAGGCATAGCTGAATAGGCATAAACATTGTTGCTGCCATCCATAGTTTTGAAGAGTCCTAAAGACCTGTATCATTCACTCCACGAACAGGACAAGGCATAGAGTAAGAGGCTGCAAGCATACATTTTTATGAATTTCACAGAAGAATAGTCTAAACAAGCACGTTACTTATATCACCAATTAGTAAATGCTAACAACTCTGCCAAACATGCTATCATTGTCTGCTAGAAATAAAAGAAACGTTCTTCAATAAATGTTATTTCCTTGAAGAAGTCTATCTTTTGAGTACTAGCTCTTTCATCCACAGTTATAAATACCCAAATGGGGTATCTGTAGCATAAGACGATCTGCTGTGTAAATTGATACTTGTTATTGCAACTTTTTTACACTCCCTAAGATTGTGCTGAACTTAATGGGAACTGTGAATCCTCAGTACCCTCCATAGTTGGGACTTCACACCAAACACACCTCTCTGATGTTAGTTCTAACATTCCAGTCTCTGCTCAAGGCAATACCACACCTTCCTCCTCATAAACTTCTCTGAAGAATACTTTGCCCTGTCATTACAGATGCATTCCATTTAAAACATTTTAATAAGTAATTTTGATTTAGCAAACTTTCAAGTCTTCTTCTATGCTGCTTTGCTTTCATCTCTTTCTTGCTCTCTGTCCTTTACCAGTCTCAAGGTAGAACTTAAAATGCAGCATCCAATTAAATGGTATTTCGGGTTTTCATAATTAATTTGGAAGCATTCTCCTTTCCTTCCAACTTATACATGTGAATCCCCCCAAGCTTAAGAAACAGGAGTCAGATAAAATAGTGCAATTAAGCTCTTATAACTAACATTTATAAACATATCTACAGTATGTGACATCATAATACCACAAAATCATAGAAAACTGAAGTGGGAGGGAAGGTGTCACTTAATCTTACCTCTCTGCCCCAAGGCAGGATGAACTTTATTGAATTCTTGACAGATGTTTGTATAACTTGATCATAAAAAATTTCCAGTGGTGGATATTCCACACCTTGCTTAGGTAATCTACAAAAATACTGTTACAAATTGCACCTCCTATTTACTATGGCAAAAAGTTCTTACTGAAACTGGTCAGCAAGATGAATTCCTTGCTAGTTTTAATGCGCAATATGGCACTTATGAACTCATTCAGATAATAATGCATGAATAGTTCTCTGACTAGGCATACAAAATGTACAATGGTTTTCAATTTCATAAAAAGAAGTTCTGCATAACTGATCACAAGTGCTCTTAAATTAATAAGGTACAGAAGACTTCATGATTAATCAAGGTATAAATACACTGCATTGTCCAATAGAGTATAATTGGTATGCTATACAAATTTATGTATCTTTTATATTATTTTTGTACAGAATGATCGAGATGTTTTCAAGTACACATACATATGTATATAAACACTAAGCCATTGGTGGGCTTTGGTTTAAATACACATTATAATGCAAAGTATTCCCAGGGAGGCCTAGGTCCTTTGAAGCCAAAGGATCCAACAATAAACAAACAAGGATTCTCTGGTCAAGTTAGCTGACTCCTGACACTTGTCTGCATTCTGACTTGCACTGAAGGGTCAATATTGCAGTTTATTCGCAAGCATAATTTTTGAATCCCAGTTGCTTGTAATTAGGATGTAGAATTAATTCTCTACTAACAGCATAAGAAACAGTAGGATTTTATTTGCAAAGTTATCAATTCTTTCCAGAATTCAGAACTTAATACAGATTAACTGAGAGTTGGTTTTTGTTTTTTTTTTACCAGACAAATTAAAATTTTCATGGTGGTAGAGAGACAAAGGTCTTGCTATTCTGGGAAAATGACCGCTTTAAGGTGTTAGTCCTGGTAACTGGAAGGTACGAAAAGTAGATCAGAAATTATTTTGAAAAGTTGAAAAATGAACAATCTCTTGGTTTTTTCTATCCCCTAGAAAAACATTTTGAACTTGTCCAGTCAAATATTAACAACATTCGACTGTAGTGAGTATGGGCTTTTTCAAACAGCTGGAACATTATCTATAGATTTTTGCAGGTTCACAAGCCTTGTGCTCATATTTCCAATAAAAACTGCTGTCTAATATACAAAGCTAAATGCCCCAGGGCCTTTGAAGTGAACATATTTTTTCTGCTGTTTTAAGCACACCAGCAGTCATTTGTAGAGTTTACATGGCTTTCTTGTCAATACCTGCTGGTCACAGTTGGTGAAGAAGCAGTTTTGCTTATGATCTGCTTGCTAATTGAGCATGGCAGTAGCTATTCAGAGTGAAGGCTTCAACAACCTGAGATAGAAAAGGAAAGAGTCAGATGTATTCTCAGGAGGCTTCTATCTTTAAATCATTTGGATTCTGTAGTTAGTGCACTGAAAGATAACAAAAAATACTTTGCCAGATTAACACACAACTTTTGTGGCAAACTAACATACTGTATGTAGGATGAATGCTTTAACCTCAGTGTTCCACAATGTAGTTCTCTAAAAGAAGAAAAGTTAAAAGGATTTGAAGCTACCACAATACAGGCCAAATATATGTACTATCTTCTGCTTTGCCTCATTTTCTTCAGTGCTTCATAATTTACCTTTGTCTGCTGCCATCTTTCATTTATCATCATCCAACTGCCCTTTATTTCTATTGTCATCTCCTTTACTTGCAGGACGATTGCAGAGTTTTCTCTTATGGTGCTCTTCTCCAGACAGAGCATTCCAGAAAGTATCAGCAAAGCTATTTTATTGCCCAATGTTTTCGTGCCCTTGAGAATTCAGTTGCTCCTTTGCTGAATGTCTACCTTCTACCTTCTTATTGTTTCCTCATATTGCTTCTCCTTGGTTTGTGTCCGTCTGTCATCTCTTAGTTCATGCTGAGATTATAATACTTGCAGGCAGAAGTCTTTGGCATTGGTACAGCCCCACCCAGCAGTCCCAAACTGGAATATTTCAAGACATAGTATACTATAGTGAATAAATAAATTAAAAAACCATGTTTCCTTTCAGCAGTTCAGATTTAACTATTTTGTAAAGCCCCTTGTGTGCAGGGAGGACAAACCTGGCGTAGCTGGTAATCAAATCTTACTACTAATTAAGAACAGTCTGTTTAATCTGAGTAGGTAATGAAACAGAATACATCAGTGAAAGTGAGTCTTTTGTGAAAGAAATCTTCAGATGGTGAAGACATTAGTAGAACTATCAGAGGTGACTGAAAGCCCTCTTCACACAGAGCAAAACCTCACTCCATGAGGAACAGTATCCAAGAACATTTTTGATCCAAGCACATTTTTGATCATTTACAAACCATGCCCAAATTCATTAAATAAAATGAATTAAAAACCAGAGTAAAATTCATTAAAAAAATAGTTTGTGGTTAGAATTCTAAAAATACCCTTAAGACAAGAATTCAATAGAAGATGCTGCTGGTAAAGGTAACTGGCTTTAAAATATTATAAAGTCTAGTACTTTAAAAATCTGGAAAGTTGTTTTTTATTTTATTACCATGCTTCTGGTAATAGAGATTAGATCTGACACGGGAAGCTTGAATTGCCTTGTCTGCCTTACTAGGGTAATAAAAGTATCCACAGCTGCTATTTGCATCAATAAGTCCTGTTCCAAAAGGAGTGCTACTTAGTAACAAGTCAATCTGCCACAGCAGACTGTTTCTAAGTAACTGTGGTGCGACCCTTCCCACTGTAAATAGTCTTGATTTTTGTCTGGATCCTGCATGTACTGTGGCAGGTCTCCTGCCCAGACACTTGCCTATCCTATTAATGTCTTACTCAGCATAAACTCTATAATATATCTCTGCTGGGAAAAAGATCTGACAGTGTTATTGTAAACCTGCTTTTGAAGAAAAGAATACTTGACGACCTGCATAGACCTTATTTTTAAGTCTAAAAAAATTTTTTTTCCATTAGTGACAAACTGAAGATCCCCTGGACGCCTTTAATAGAATAAAAAGACTTCAGGAAAAAATATATAAGATTTAATTTTAAAGACTGTATTCTTTCCCTGCTTTTTGGCTTTTTTTTTTTTTTTTTTTCTTTTCTAGTTTCCTAATTAGCAAATGAGGTTGAACTATGAAGTGGTCTGAAGAGAAAACACAGTAGAGTGAAATAAAGAATCCAAATCCAGAAATAGTGAAAAATATATTTGGGGAAAAATAATAAAAAAAAAAGAAAATTTACCAAAACTGTTTAATTGAAACCTTCCACAGAGTTAGAAAGCTTTTATATTTCAACTCGATGAAGTTGCACTGAGCAAGAGCTCCCCCTGGTTCTAATAATTTTATTTTACCTTTTCACTGCAAATTTTTTTTTTTTTTTTTTTTGATGCCTTGTCACTTTGTTGGTATTTATTCTTCAAAATGCACCTCTTGACTGAGATTTTGGTTGCAGCTATAATGAAGTATATTCTGCTGCGGAATACTTGCAGCATGCTAGCCATAGTCACTCATGCTGAGGGTCAATCTTCAAGTTTTCACCTGCCTGCAAGTAAAATGACAGCAAAAATCCACAGACAAGTTGCCTTGCTACTCTTACTTTCCAAATATTTTCCACCTCAAAGGAAAATGTGAGCACAGAAACAGATACTGAGGTAGGTGAGGAGCAGATCCAGAAATAATCTTTTAAGATTAAAGAAATCAAATTTAAATAAACTGTCAGATGGCGAATATTCCTCTAAGAGGCTTATTTGAGGGATGATTACTTTTCAGAACCTGTCTAAAGCAAATTAGCCAGTGTTAAAAGCCTGATGATCATCTCCATGAAAGTCCTTCCTGTTCAAATCAGACTCTTATTAAATCCACTGAATACACAATAAATGCAATAGCTTAATGAAATTTCTGGGACTTTCCTTTCCCTGTGGCCCAGCTCCCAGAAATCAGGAAAATTCTATCTGGCCAGGTGATTAAAAGACCATGGTCCCTTTTAAAACCATGTATCATTCATCTTCACTTTTCCTATTCACCATTTCCTCCTCTGTGCTCTTGGGATACCACAGAAATTATAAAGAGATGTATTTAACATAGTAAGTCCCTCTGCTGGACATATGAGAGGGAATAAGGAGCAACCTGTATGACAAAACCAAGGTTATATCAGTTTCAGTCTCCTTGTGCTTTAAGAGCTGTCTGCTCTGTCTGAATAGTAGCAGGACTGCCACTAAGGTCTTTCCAACTTGTAGTTTTTACATATGCATTTTTAATGATCATTTGTAATAAATAGAAAATGCTAAAGTTCATCCAAATTACATTAGAAGAATTTCTAGTATAATGTGATATCTGTTTGACTGTAAAGCTGGTACATATAGGACATGTAGAACATCATGTCACATATGATCAGTTAATTACTTTCTAAGTAAAGCATGATTAATCAACATTGTAAATACACCATTTGCTCTCTGAGAATCATTTAGCTAACTTTATGCCCCATTTTTGGCTTCCAGTGATTGCTTCTAAAGTTAGCATGCTTTGTGGATTGTAACTGTTGTCCTCTGTGAAATGTATGTTGAAACAGGTAAACATAAAATGATCAAAAAATAAAAAAAGGAAGAAGCTAATTTCCTTAAACCAAGGTATTGTGGCTGCGTCCTGATGAAATATCTGAAGATCCACATAAACTACACCACAGACCAAAGCAAAATAGAAAATGTTATAGCAAGCAGTGCTGTCAATCAGTATCCTCACACACGATTTCTTGTGTCAGAGAACAAAGAACAAAAAGCCTTTGAGCTCCCTGCAACATCAACTGCCACTTATTAAATATCAGTATATTACTAACCATGGTTTTTAAAAAAAGTATCAATAAAAAAGGTCACAAGAAAGCTGCCACTTAAATTTAATACTTCTGTTTGAGACTGTTGCACAAAGAAATGTTATCTCTGTGTGAAAATCTAACACCTTTTCATGAGGATGTGAGAAAGAAGCACAGTGTTTTGTGTAAAGCTAGTTTTGCCCTGAGTAAGAACTTCCTTGCATAAAACTAAATTAAAAAGAACAAATGGTTGCAGGAACATAGTAAAAAAAAAAAAAAAAATACAAACCAAACCAAAACCAAAAGCCAAACCACCTTCTCTTTCTCTAAATTTTCCCTGAAAGAAGCAGAATAGGAAGCTTTAAGAAGTTTAGATCATCTGACCTCTACAAGATTAAATCCAAAAGCTAATACACCAAACGCTATTTATAAAGGGGTGCCAGGTGCTCAACATGGGCTAACTTGGACACTACTAATGGTCACTATAGGTGTTCTCAAATATTCCGGAACGGCATATAATTAAATGGAAGAAGCCTTTACTGGAAGTTATTATTTAGCATAGAACCAAACTGCGGCTTGAATTTAAGTCTTCTTCTCCACCGACCCTGAAAAGATGGCATTGCTGGCGTTTGTTTACCTACAGAACATTTCCAGAGCACTTCCATAAAATGAAAAATAAAATACAGTCAGGTAAAAGTATTAATAATGTACATAAAAGCACATGTATTTTCTGAAAAACTACAAAATTCCTCTCTTTCAGTCATTCAAGAATTGCTTTTGTATAGCTCTCAGAGAGCATTATCTCTGGAGAAAGCATGGGATTACAATTCCAGTCTACATTTGGGCTTGTTGAAAACTGACATCTTCTACTAGCATAAAATACAGTTTATAAACAAAACAACCCCTAAGAGCTAATGTAAGAGCTACAATAATAATAATGTTAGCAAATATACGTGAAGTTGACATGTATGCTGACATTAAGAGGTAAAGTGCATCAACAACAGGTTCAATACATCCTACGTCAGAACTACTACACACATGTGAATTCCTGAGTGCACACACAGGAAGTCTCCACCCTTGAGGGAGCAAACTGTATTTACATCTTTATATAAAAGCTTGATGGCTTCCATGATCTATGCTTGGACACAAGGATTTACTTGATTTGACCTCAGTCCAGAATAAGCAGAAGTGTACCAATCCACAGATACTGTGAATATTTCCCATTAAAACTGACACATTTGTGAATACAGTATGGAGAAGTTATTGAATATCGAGACATGTGAGCAAGCAGATAACCTTAAGGAAAGAATTGGAAATTTAAATTGTGTGCATTCCTTTCTGAAGCTTAATAAAAAGCTTCACACCACCATCTGATCATGAAAATTATGCTTAGTATTCTGTAGTAAACCAAGATTTTAATTGTTATAAGAATATAAATTTCATTGTAGTCTTTGATGCACTTAGAAACAGTTATACAGCAGCAAGGATTTCAGAAAACAAGTTAATATTATGTAATTTTAATCAGAGATCAAAGTTACGAGAAGTGGTAAAAGCATCAGAAGTCTCTTAGAACAGCTGAAAAACCTTTACAGCCAACTAGTTAAAAGTATAGTAATCTACAATTCTAACAGTGTGTAATATGGATAACCAGTAATAATAACTATCATATATAATCTATCCTGTGACACATCTTCAGGGCTTCAAAAAAACAAGAGTTACAGGTGTGATTTAGGATTCTATTGAAAATATTGACTTGTGTTACTTAATTACTAAGATGGTTATGATTAAGATGGTTATAATAACTATCTTAAGAGCAATGTTGTGCCACAGCAATATCTGTATAGGTCAGCACAGATGGAAGGAAGCAACTACAAAAAAAAGAAGATTGGGATTGAAGAACATGCAATTAAAGCATACCTGGTAAAATTTCACATCTAAAATACGTAAACTTCTAAATAGCCCTGCACTGAACCATTTAAAAATGCTTCAGGCTAAGTAAAAAGCATACTTTTGCTTCAGTAGCAAAAAGTGATGTATTTATACATCAACTATACTTCAATTTGAAAGTTGGCAAGTGAAGGTGTATATATGTATATATGTGTGTATATATATACATATATATATATATAAACATAAATAAAAGATTATTGTGGAGTATCTCCAGGGTACCTTTGTTTATTGAAAAAACTATGCACTGTTCTTTATCACTGCTGATACTATGAAATCTAGCAGTGAAGTCTCTATTCAAAATTAGTTCCTTGCCTGAAGTTACAAACTGTTGACTTTGTGTATGTATCGTTTCAAAACAGATCACCAAGTGAAACAGCTCAAAATACTCCCAAATTTATTAAAGGTCCTTGGAACACTTTTAATGGATCTCATTCTTCTGAAGAGCAGATTAAAGAAGAAAAAGCAAGATTTCAAAACCAGTGCAGTTTTTCATTTATATTTATCAGACAATGAAAAAGAGCTTAACTGCATTACATTTAGGCTATTAAAAGATGTATAACAGGAATTTTATATATTTAGTTGCTTGTAGAAGTGGTAGGGATCACTATCTGTCACAATTACAGCTACAGCACTTCATTTTCAAGTAGACTTTATCAGTGTCTCTCGTATCTGACAGCATGGACTGTGGGACTCATTGTCAAACCGATGAATCTCAATGTGTCATGTCAGTTTTAAGTACCACCAACTGCTCAAACACATAAATATCAGCAACTAGCAGGTGCCCTGTAATATTATATGTTATGCTACATCCGTGCCCTACACTGTCCTTTTTGATTTTTCATTTTAAGAAGCGCATTTTCAGTTTCATTGCTGTGTTCCCAATTAGCAAATGCTGAAAAGGTGCTGCCTGAAGCCATACCTAGTGTCCCAAAAGGATAATCAGAGGAAAAGAGAGGCAAACTAAAACCAAGTCAATATAAAATGTAAAAAGTTATTTTTTACCATCTATTTGAAACAGAAGACAATCAGGTAAAATTTTACACAGTGTCCATAGGAAGCAGCATACATCTGTAATATTGTTGTATATGTGTATTTTGCTTCAATTTTCCTGAAAATAAATCCTACAGTGTAAAAACCACTTAACAACATCTGGAGAGAGTTTAAATGTATTTATAAAGTTTCTAAAAATATTTTCACAAAACAATATTGAAAAAAATATGTTAATGGTGCTTCTATGACAGTGGCTTGGGGAGGGGAGGCAGTACCTTTTTCTCCTTTCTTTGAAGAAATAATTAGAGTAATGATGTTTCAAAAAACATTTTAGAAAACCAAAAATTCAACTTTAGGTTAAAGACATTTCCTCAAGAACATCTACCTCCACTTATACATCTATCTCTAATCTTGAGTACATTGATTTGTATTTGTAGTTAATTTTCTGGGAAATGCATCAAAACCAAAAAAGCCTGAATAAAACCTCATTTACATTTAATGCCCAGAATATCAAAGCTTAAAAATTTAATAAGTGAAATCATCATCAAGTGCTTTCCTAGCAAAGTTTATCAGTACAG
>JBCJKH010058354.1:0-19334 GCA_039877255.1 Loriculus beryllinus
TTCTCTTCTCCAGGCTGAACAGCCCCAACTTTCTCAGCCTATCTTCATACAGGAGGTGCTCCAGTCCCCTGATCATCCTCATGGCCCTGCTTCGGACTTGTTCCAACAAACACAATTTTTAGCAACTAACTGAAATTAAGGTGTAGCAAACTGGAACTGGTTTCCATTGAAACCTTGCACATAGTTAAAAAAGTAAAAGAATGGAGTTTTCACTAAAGTACTAGCAGATACATGAAAAGCTCTTAAATCAAAAAAATGCTGCAAGCAGTTTGAGTACAGTTTTGATTGTGGGAATCAATGATCAAGTTTCCTTCTTAACTTTGAAGTTATGAGTCACACTTTGATACCCCATTTTCCATTTTACTTAAAACATAACTCAAAAGTTATCGTGTTCTACCAACCTTTACCTGCATTTTACAAGCTGTGTTCTAGAAATGGGGGATTTCAAACAAACAGCACAACCAGCTATTACGAAAGAACATTCCCTTCCACTTCCCCTCCTCCCGCCAAATAATCTATTTGCAAGCACACATCAAAAGGGTTATACGTGCAAGCTGTTAAGTGCACAAAGCAGGTCAAGAGAACAAACAACGTATGCCAGCTTTCAGCCTCAACACTGTGAAACACTCCTTTAGTATCCAGCTCACCATTTTTGGGAACTGACATTGCAAAGCTGATAGCACTAGAACTGGTTACATGCCTATTTGATAACTTCCCCCTTGCTATTAGGTATCAGACTTACAGGATACTGAGAACTCAAACACAAGTCAGCAGGTGAGAGGCTCTTTGTCTCCTTTTAAAGATTCCCTTAAATAGCGTGCTGTGCCCTCTCGATGTATGTCCCCAGCTACTTCAGCCAAATGAGTGCGAGTCTGAAGGGAAATGGGCACTGTTCTATAGATTCTGTCTCAGTTGCTTCTGAAGTCCTAAGGGAGAACTTGAAAACCAACCTTCCAGCCAGGAGGCTGTTTGAATGCTCCCCTATTACCACATGCAATAGATGTGGAACCATAAAACATGGGAGAATGAGAAAGAAAGGGTTGAGTTGTTGCTCATACATGGTAAAACTATGGTCAGGGAGTACATTTTGTCTCTCTGGGTCATCACATCTATTTAGGTATGCGCATAAAGTTTCAGTGAGCACATATAGTTTACAGCTTAAGAAAACCAGTTTTAAGACAGATTTATGAGACTGACCTTTGTTTCAGCAGTTTGGATTGTGAGTTTTTACTTATATCACTACAGTATTTTTATTTTATCATAGTTTTCAAAATACGCCATGAAGATGTAGCTCATATCCATACTACATTTTCCAGTTGTTTACTACTTGGCAGCTTTATGTTTGACTGAAGTTTAGGAATTGGTGTATACCTTGAAGCATCAGGACAAAATCAAATAACAGAGTAAGTTCAGTACCATTCCTATCCTCAAGCTCATCACTAGAGAAGAGTACCTCCATTTTCATCAAGAAAGCAGAAAATGTTATAAACAATCACCATTCCTGTTCTTCCTGCCCCAGCCTCAGCTGGCTCTTTATTAAATGCTTTCAGGGGCAGACAACTAATACACCTCACAACACATTTCTGAACACACTGCTCAGAAAAGCATGCTTTCTTGCATTTCTCTGTCTCATACATACACACAGCTACAGCACACCAATCTCATTTGTAGGCTTCTTGGTATGTCATGTTCTTCCAGGACATGCTTTTGTATATTAAAAGAACTGCAGAAAAAATAGAACTAAATTTCTCTAAATGCACAAGTCACCATTTCTGCCCCTTTCTCTAATTAAAAAACCAAAACCAACCCCAAATTTAACCTCAAAAGTCTCAGAGGAACTTTGCCCCTACTCCCTGAAATGCAATTGAAACCTTAAACCCACTACCCACACAGCAAAAACCTTTGGTTTCCTTCTCTATGACTGTGAGAAGACAGAGGCTTGGAAAAGGCATCAACCTACATGTGCCAGCCTACAGAAGCTTTTCATAGTATGTTACTAATTACTCTGTATTCAGACATTCAATTAAACAAGTGGAATACAGATTAGCACATTGTTTTCAAAGCATGCAAGGCCATACCTTCCTCCTATAAACAAAATATACAGGGTTAGCTGTTTTTGCAAACCATCCTCTACTGCTTCAGCTAAATCAGAGACCACAGTATACATGAAGAAAACTGTTCCACAGAAATGCATGCCATATAAGAATTTGTACTATTTAAACATCAGCCACAACCCATCTCTGTGAGATAACCCATAAGCCCAGCACCATCAGTGAAAGATGATCCTGTTTGTCTGTCTGCTCGGGTTACCCACCCACCGAACCTCTCAGCTCTTCCAGCTGCTCACCCAAGTCCTGTCTTCCCACCCACTGGAGTGCCTGGGGTGGGAAACACCTTCCCAATGGGGGCATCAAGATAAATCAAAACACAGCAAAGAATGACCCAGAGTGATGGTAGTGCCTAGGAATATGGAGGAGAGCAGCCCACTCCACCCCACCTCTCAGAGCAGACCACGAGGGACCAGAGCGCCAGCTGTGCTGCTCACCTCCAGCAAGCCACTGTGCAGATTTATTCCACCTAGAGCCTCCTAGGAGAAGTCTAGCTAATCAAGGTCTACTTTCCTAACTAGATAGTGCCTAGCAAGAGAACTGCAGAAACAATGAATCGGTGCAAAAATCACAGTGTTTATTCCTTCTTTCCTAAAAATAAACAAACCAAAAACCACAAAAGCAAAACACAACAAAAACAAACAAAAAAAACCTCAACAAAATGAAAAGCCTTAGAAAAAGCTTAATAGAAACAAAATTGCAGGTGCTCCACAGATAACATAAAAATTATTCTTGAACCATACTGAATTCAGCTAATGCTAATTGACACAGGACCCAGCTCACAGACTCACTCACCCGGAAAAATCTGTAGTGAGAATGCCATAATGAAATATGTATATTCGGCTTATGTGGCACAACGTGAGGTATCCCATAGCTACGACAAAGGAGTACCTAAAAACATAACATACAGAACACACAGTTACCAACACAAGAACCAACATGAGCTAGAATCACTCAAATAGACCCGGGGCTCGTTTAGGAGCGGAGTTTGACTTTTACAAATCAGGTTGTTAAGAAGTCTGAAGCCATGTTACAAGATCTGGCAGAAACTTTCAAAGAGGGCTGATAGTTTTGTGTAGCCAACTCAAACATTACAGAGGTGTCTCCTCACACTGGGGGTGGAAAATGGAATAAATAAGATCACTTCAAGTCAGGCATTTAAGTGTTAAGAGTTCCAGCCTCACATATTATTTTGTAATGCCTGACCCAAGTATTTGAAACCAGGCACCACTGTATGCACATCACTGAAGTTATCTCCTGCCTTTTTTGTTTGTAAATGCTCTTTATTTGCATGTACAACTCTTCCTCAGCTGTACCAGAAACTAATATTTCAAGTTCAAGATATTTTCTCTCTCCTGATTTTGTATCAAGGCAAATAACGACAGAGCCTAATCTTTTCAGCTCTACATGCTGAAATACGCCATCTTCCAGAAGAATCATAGAATCATTTAGGTTGGAAAGGACCATTAATTGTTGTGGCCAACTGAAGAAGCATTCCTCCAGTGGAGTGTGGCAAATTCACTGTTTTTTGAGATGACCCTAAAATTATGTCAGGCAGGACAGTAACATAACTGTCTCTTTAAGAGTTGAATGGATTGAGAACTGGAAGTGTTGCAGTATCTAGTGGGGGCAGATACAGCCATTCATACAGCTAACTTCTCCCTGTATTTAACCGAGCAAGAAAGAAGATACTGGGAAGGTAAGAAGTGAATGGATACTTGGAAACAGACTGATACATGAAGCAAACTAGACAGTTCAATGGAGAGCTGGGGCACCAGAATTGCATCACATGGACAGGCATCAGATCCTCAAACAGCCCAGGCCCTGAAGACAAGTGAAGAAAGGGTTTCCATTCCCCAGCTTAAACTGATGTGGATGTGAGCATTCAGCAGCAGTTACAGAAACAGTTACACAGCACAGAGACAGAAATCACCTGTAAAACACCCAAACCACAGTATTAACTGCGTGCTGTTAGGGAGACAAACACAAAAGTAAAGATGTGGGATGAACTGCCAGCTCATCCTTCTAGCCTGCTATAAAGTAGCAGTTTTACGAATGAAAATCCTTATTTGTGCAGATGATTGGGAAGCAAATGACTCCACCTGCACAATTTTAAAAACTCTCATGTGCTGAACTCTAACAGAGAGTATGGTACCCACACAACAAGGCTCAAAGATGAGCAGAGTTCTTCCACACGGACTTCCTCTTAGTAAGTGAAAGAAGCAGATACAACTAAGATGTAGTTTTCATCTCCACATGAAAGCACTTTTTGCCTTTGGGCCAGGAAGACAGGAATTTCATAAAGCACTTTAGCAGTCTTAAAGTGTCTTTTTTCCTCTCAGACATTTGTATAGGGAAAAGAAAGATTCCATGGTGGTGAACTTCTCATGATGATGCTTTAAGTTTCTGCTTCAAACCAATGACATTTCTTGTACTTTCTACTTTTCAAGCTCAAAGCCCAGTACCAAATGCAAGACTTAATTTCATAGATCACTAACTTAAGCTGCCACAGTGACCTTATTTGAACTATGTAACTCAAGAATAAGTGGAAAATACCTAAAGGCCAAACAGCAAGGGGAAAACACATTAAAAAGGATTATCAAAAGCAATCCTCAAGACACAAGACCAAGGAGAATATGACTTCATTATGTTTAAGAAACCAGAGGCTTGGACATAAATTATTAAGCCGGCAAAAGCCAACTTTTGAGGCCAGCAGTTTCATAGGGAAATGCAATATATCAATGCAAAAACCACAAATTGAGATTACAGCTGCTTCTGTAACAGAATGAACAAAGCTCCTGCAAGTAACTGGGAAAGAAAGTCTCTAGACTAACAGCCGCATTAGCTCACCTGTGGATGTTGGGAATACTTGCCATATTCATAATGCCATAGTTCATCATCACCAGGACAAAAAGATGAATGGAATACCTTGAAGACAACAAAGTGAGTATTTGATAATTTCTACGTGACCTGGAAGGGCTGGCAGTTCAGAGTGAGGAAACATTTTTCCATGCAAATGACATAAATGGAATTTCATATCAGGGAATCAGTAAACATGGATTATCACAATGACACCTTTATAGCCTGGCTATCCATCAGAAGTTAATATTTATGCCAAGATGTACTGTCAGCGTATTTCATTGAAAGAAAGACCAGCCTGACTCAAAGTGCACGTTCAAACTTAACACATCTTTACCAAAAGAGGCATCTTAGCAGCGGACTGCTGTGGCTTTAACTTCCAGAATAAACACCACAGATTAAACACTTCACTCAAATACTTTCACGGCTCATTTTACTTTGAGGGTTTGGGAATTGTTTAGAATAACATAGAAAGTGCCTTACGACTAAAACAATGTAATCCAGAAAAGCCAACATGAAGTTTAAAAATACTTTTTACCCAAGCCTTGCCTACATGGTGACTAAATACTCACCACCCAAAGCAGAAGACAGCAAAGTATATTCCAAAGAGGGTGGCAAATGCATGGCGAACAGCAGAGCTGGCATGACTGGGACCCAAGTAAATACGAAACCAAAATGCAGCCAGAAGTGCAAAGAGTTGACAGGCTACAAAATTGATCTGTAAAAGAGAAACAAACAAAAAATGGTTGTGATTCTTGGAGGATGAGGGGCAGGAGTTACTCCATCCACAGAACAATAAAAAGTAGAGCCAGGAAAAGGAGGGGGAAAAGGGAGAGCAATGACTCATTTGTTTCTCAGCATTCTGACTTGTGAGCCCAAGTGATAACTTCGCTAGGCCAATGACAAAAGGCATTAAACAAGCACACAGGCACCCAAAAGCTCAAACAAGAGGACAAGCAGGTTCCAGTTACCCAAGGTATGGGCAGGCTCCAGGCTGTTCTCAATCTCCCCAGGGCAGGGCTCTGCTCTGCTGCCAGCAGCACTGGCATGCCAGCACAAGCCAGGTTCAGGGGACATCAACCTCTCTCTGTCATGTTAGGAAGCAGAGGCTAGGAAGCAGACCAGGACTCTGAAGCTTTGTCCCAGTGCCCAGCTTTCTGCACAAACCCCAAACCAAGGGCAAACCCAACAATCCTGGTGTGATGCTATTTCACAAACAATAACTGGAAAGCCTTCACTCCACAGCATCCTGCAAGCTGGCCTTTCAACGTACCCTTTTTTTGAAGTTCAAGAGTGCAAAGAAAACAACTTTGCCCTACTATCACACAGGCAGCTACGGGAAAATGCTTCTCAATCTTTCTTCAGCTATTGTATATCTCTATAGAGCACGGGAAGCAGTCTGACCTCATTGTAAGAAGATGCCAATAGCATCAGGAGCACAAGACAGGTATATTCAGAGGCCAAGCAGTCCTTGACTAGAGGCTACTCTTATCAGACACAAGGACAAGCAACAGCTTCAGAATCCTCAGGAGAAAACCAACACCAAACTGCCTTCTTGACATCATCTTCTCTTTGACAGCCTCAGTGAATATTGCAGAGGAACAACAGAGCTCAGGAACTGTCTCTAACAGAGGAATATAGCATAAAGATACATCCCTAAGTCTAGCCTGGACTCCAGATAGTGGGAGTTAAATTTATTTATGTGGCTGCCATCTTTTTTTTTTTTAAAAAAAAAAAAAAGAACAATCCTGCAGCCAAATAAATTAATTTTAAGGAAAAAACAAACTAACCAAAAAACCACCCTCGAGGACTCCCCAACAGCAAGTCATCCTGGAATAAGCAAAACTAGATAGGCTGCAACATTTAAGCAATCACTTGGATTATAGGATTATTCAAAGCTGTCAGCCCAGGACAGGGTGATATATATCACTTGGAAATGCTCTGACATGCTGGCTGTCCAGAGGTGGCTGGATTTGGTCAGGCTTCTTTTCAAAAACATGTACAATGTATTTAACAAGATACTACAGCCCCAGGCTGCTTTCATTCCTATAGACTATATCCAGCATAGTGCTGTACAATTAAAGGTTTGTTGGGTACGTTGCTGCAGTTCTTTTATTTCAGTGGTGCAGACAGACATGCAATAGAATAATGCAGTAATTTAAATACTTGGATATGCTGAATTTTAGTTCTCTAGAGCAGAGACAATATCAATTTATTTCTTGTTCATGTAAGCAACCAGTATTTATTACAGATGGCATCATAGAGCTAGATTTAAAAGCAAGTAATTCTTATTTTCCATGCAAGATTTAAAAAGTAAGAGAACAAAATTACACTGGTCTCACAAAACCCAAATGCTGCAACACAAACCCCAAACTCTCATCTGGTCTATTACCATACAGCTCCACTCAGAACACTAACTCCTCTCCCCCCTCCTTCCACAGCCATAGGTGCCACACAAATGACTGAAGAGAAGATATGCCCTACAGGGCTGCTCTGATTGCATCCTTTCTAAGCAAGCTTCTAACATTGATGGATGCCAGTTCATTGATGACAACTCAGTGAATCTTAATACCACTTTAGCTTACTTCATACTCTTACATCCAGTGCAGCAGCTCAATTCTGTGACATGCAGAGCTCCTGATTCAGTATAAAGAAGGAAAGTGCAGAGACTCCAAGAAACTTGATGCAGCTGATTGTTTAAAAGATAATACCTGCTTCTGTGCAGCATCACTCATAGAAGCTTTAGACCAGTAAAGGCAGTGTCAGAGGTACCAACACAAACCAGGATTTCTCAGTGTCATATGAACATTACGTGACTTATCACAATAACATCGAGAAGGCTGCTCCCAAAGCACTACTTGGGAGATCAACTTCCAGATACAAAAAAAAATGCTGTCTGAAATGCAGAAAGACAAGACTTTTGCTCACTGGTCGAGAACATTCATGCCTTTGCCCTTCCTTCTGAGCAGCAGCCACTGTAACTCTTCATCAGATTTCCAACATGATCGGTTTCAAAGATTCATCAGCAGAAGGACTGGGAGAAGGATACCAATGAACAAGAAAACCAAGTAAATACAAAAGTTACTGATAAAACCTTTCTGTCATCCATGACATATTTGGTACCTGTTGGACAAGAACATTGGGAAATAGTGTTGGAGAATACTTCTTTTACTTGTCCACCTATAAACCTGCACTTAGAATTGAATGCACCAAGATGACCTCTGATTTCCGTGGGGCTCAGTCTGAAGAACAAACTTATCTGAGTAGAGCTCACTGTAAGGTCTACCATGCAGTTTACTCCAAGATTGGCTTTTAGAGATGCTGAGTAATTGCAGGATACTTCTGTAGATCACAGAATTACAAAATCATTGGGGTTGGAAGGGACCTCTGGAGATCATCCATTCCAACCCCCTTGGCCAAGGCAGTACTACCTAAAGCAGGTTACACAGGAACATGTCCAGGCAGGTTTTGAATGTCTCCAGAGAGGGAGACTCCACAACCCCTCTGGGCAGCTCATTCTAGTGCTCTGTCACCCTCAATGTAAAGTTATTCTTTCTCATGTTGAGGTGAAACTTCTTGTGTTTTAGTTAATGGCCACTGCTCCTTGTCCTGTTGCTGGGCACCACTGAAAGGAATCTGGCACCATCCTCCAGGCACCTGTCTTTGAGGAACTTATATAAGGTCCTCTCTCAGTCTTCTGTTCTATAGACTAAGCAGCCCACCAATCTCTCCTCATAAGAAAGATGCTCCAGACCCCTGATTGTCTTTGTAGCCCTCCACTGGATCCTTTCCAGTAGCTCCTTGTCTTTCTTGTACTGAAGAATCCAGAACTAGACACAATACTCCAGATGTGGCCTCACCAGGGTCAAGTAGAGGGGAAGAATCATTCCCTCTGAGTTTACCTTAGCCAAGCTAAAATCTTGGATAAAAAGGCCAAATCTTTTCTTAACTATAACCCCTCACAAAGGGGGGGAAGTTGGGCATTTCTTGGGTATGAGGAATACAGGACAAACGTTCAGTAGAACTGGGGTGCTCCTTTCTATATGCTAGGAAAAATTCATTCTGCCTGGCAGGCTGAACTCCATATTTAAAACTGAGCACCAGCTCTGGTAGCAGACCAGATGTGGTCTGTTCCTCACAGAGCAATCAAGGGATATGGTAGCTTTTTGTATGACTACTGCCTTTTATTTAGTTATTTACATGCCACTTTTTAAACACACCCAGCATTCACATATGTACAATGCCTGACAGTGACTTTACTGCATTCCATTTAGCATGGAATTAATTTTATTTAACATGCATTAATTTTATTCTCTAAGTATTTAAGGTACGTAAATAAACAGATCCCTAAGATTTCAAGCAATGTTGTATTGCATAACAAGTGAAGTAAGTCACACTTTTCTCCCTTTCCCTTCCCAAAGAGAAAAGGCTTCATATTATTCCCTTTTGGTTATTTCCACTGTTGCTAAAAAGATTTTGTAAACAGTAAATTGAGGGCTTCTGAGCATTGATAGATTGTGTCCACAGAAAAACAACATGGAAATAGAAAAGAAATTATGAGAACTAACCCTTCTCCTCGCAACTCGCCTTTATAAACTATTTAACCCCTGTTTTTAGCTAGGCGCATTTATTCTGTGTTGCCACCAAATTTTTGCACATGTGGTTTCAAATTTGCCAGCAGAAAAGAAACACTTTAGCTTTTTATCGTCATTTTCTTCTACACTCTAGCAAGCAAGATGTAATAGAAGTAGGAATAGGAGCATATGATATGTTGCCAAAACAAGATACTATCTTCCTTTCATTTTCCATGATTAAACATTGGAAGGCAGAAAGGCAGTCACATCACAGCATCCTGGAACACCGTCTGGAAGACTTTGTATCTGAGTCACAGCCAGCTGAAGACAGCCTTGCAAGGCAGGAACAAGATATCTGCACTTTTGGAGACAGAAAATTTGGAACAGCTCCAGCCAACTGGGTTGATCATTATTGTTGTCTGGTTAAGAAGTTCTTTAATATCTAATAGTCTCAACTTTAAAAGACCAGATGGATCATTTAAGAGCATGTAAACACCAGGTAAAAACAATGAGAAAAAAACCCCAAAATGTAGTTCGTCCCTTTATCCATTCAAATTCTATAGTAGCGATCTCTCAAAGTGACATTTAGACTGCAAATCTGAGTTTTATATAAAGCTAGAAATCAGGTCAAACCAACAAAGCAAGCACCTATGATGCTGACACTAAAACAATCAAACACAACAGTTTCAAGATCCCCCTATGTTAAAATATCAATATCCCCTTATGTTAAAATCAAAGCCCTCAAAGTACATAAAAGGTTATTTCCATTTGTCTCAAGCCTTTGCATCTTCTCCCATTTGTAATGGGGTGAAACCAACTTGGGAAATGTTGGACTGTACCGTAGGAAGGGGAAACACTAACTCCTAGGGACCTGGAGCCACCTTTTCAGTCATCTCCATCAACAGGCAGGGCATATTACATGGAAAAGTCATCTCTTCAACCTCCTAACCATTCTCAGAGGAAAACCATAAGACTTTCTGCTCTACCTTTCATTAGGTCTCATTAACCACCCGCAGGTGGGCATTGTCAAGGGCAAAAGCCAGTTGGCAAGTCACAAAAGTCCCAAATACCTGGCATTAAATACCTGTGTCTTGAAATCTCAGTTTTAAAGGACGTGGAGACATAGCACATTTCCAAAAGAGACTAGCAAATACATTGTTTGGTATACCAAAAAGTGACTGAAAGAAAACCCCACAAAACTCTTACAAGGAGAAATTGGAAAGTGATTTTCCTTGTTAAAAATTCTTGAGATGGGGAACAGAAACTAGAGGAGTCAAAACCTGGCTTTATACCTCTCCACCAAGCCATTGCAAATAGCCTTGGTCACTGCTTACCATAGTTCAGAGTAAGCTGCTAATCACCCACTTCTAGAAGCTTCAATTCCCCCAAGTCATGCATCTTCAAATATTCCTATTATAAAAAGTGGTAACAGACATTTGAAGGTAACTAGATCACACTCTAGGAAGAAATAAGTAAGTTTAAGCACATTATTAAATAACAGACATATGTGCTTTTAACATTTTCCTTGTAATTTAGTATCAGGAAGAAAATTCCTGCATTCTGTCTTGACCACAAAAATACTTTGCTTTTCCTTTACTACTTTATTCCTCCCTTACACTAGCAGAAAACCTGATCTCATTTTCCAAAAATCTAGGAGGATATAAAAACTGACCACGCAGTTCTCTCCAAACTCCAAATGGCAATGAAGTCCATTACCCAAACCGGACAGCCCTCTGCAAGCAAAATTCCTGTTAATGCTATAATTCATTCACTATGAAAATCACTACAAGAAATCACACTGCCAAGTTGCCATTTGTTGGATGACAAGGTGCTGATGTGTCCCCCACAGCACTCAAACTCTGGATACAAAAAGGCATGCGGCACACTTGTATATGTTCACAGAGGTACAAGTGTGTTACAGCACAGTTAGGATGCCAGAATATTCCCAGCTAGCATTCAGGTCCATGCCCACTCCAATGTGCAGCAGATGATGCCAACTGTTCTCACACTATAGGCATCACAGAAGATAACTGTACCAGGTCTTGTGCTTACCAGCTAAACAAGAGAATAAGGCATTAAATCTGCATTTCGTGTGTTGATCAATATGAAGTATATGAGCAGAGGCCTCCTATGGTGACTTACTATGAAGATGAAGTTGTATCCCATGGTTAAGATACTCTGTATTTGCTGCTATATGCTAAAGACCTACTGTGTATTAGTTTAGAGGTTGCTACAAGGTTTTTATCTGGTAAATTAGAATGTCTCTTCTAGTCCCAAACTCAACATAGATCACCAAACAGCTGTTTTCAGTATTCGGGAAAGCATAAATAATCATGTTAATAGAGACTACTAACAGCAACATCAACTTCTTCTCAAGTCAAACCACTGTCTGTGAAGTCCAGTAGTGCTTGGGTAGTATTTTGGAAAGGGGATGCCATAATAAAGCATTCCACTTTTCCAGATATCAGCCCCATCTTCCAGGATGATGTCTTTCTTCCAAAGAATAAAACAAGAACTACAGAAGTGTGATAACTTGTTTTCTCTGTTTAAAAGATTATTTTGCACATACAACAAAAGACAATCAGCAAACAACATGCTTAACTTCACTTTGCTGGAGAGATTTCTACTTTGATGTTGAAAAACAGACCTGCCCTTATGATAGTGTTCCATAACATCCAAATTGTGGTATTTTAAATGGGTGTGTTAAGAATGAGAGGTGGAATATTCTTCAATCAGACCATCTCAAAGATATCTGATACTTACTGAAATTTTTCAAAATATTTTGATCTTCCAGACTGTTTTTATGAGCCATAAGGAAAAATATTCTCTGCAGAGATCATTTAGCTCTATGCAGGGGGGGCACAAACACTCCAAAATAGTAAAGTGATATCACAGAAGCAGCATCAGATTTCCCGCTGCTAGAATTTTGACTTAGGCTTCCATGAAGGAAAATGATTCATGTAACATCATCTGCGCAGTTCCCCTTATTGCCCACTCTGCATAGAACAGTGCACCAAGAGCCAGCACAAACAGGCATTTGTGAAAAAATCAGAATTGACTGCCACTTGCAAGATGCTGTATTTTCTGTCTAAAGCCAGGCACTGCGAATTGCAAACAGCGTAGGTCAGAGGAGACAAATTAATTTACACTGGGGAAATACTCATACAACTACTGAAAAGTCACATCTCTGATATTATACTGAAACAACTCATTTCTCTGACTTTGTGTTGGTAGATGTCCTGTAGAAGACTCTGTGGGGGGGCAGAAGCAAAGGTTTGCAAATAGAATTTCTCTCAGGGGAGGGAAGAACAAGAGAGAGAATATAATGCATGACTAATTAAAGATTATTGTTCCTCTTGTAAAGCAGCACTAAATTCTCATAGCCCTGGCTTTTTTGTTGCTGTCGCATATGGAAAATGGAGTTGCTAAAGCAGAATATGCCAAATTGACACTATTTTGGCCTGTTGTGCTGTTTTCCTGGGTAAATTCTGCTGTTTCCCTACTTACTGGTCAAATATCCTTTCATGATTTAGACTATAAACTTGAAACAGATGTTCTTTCTGGATTACCTCTGTGAAGCCACTAGCACAATAATCACTACCAGGACATACAAACACAGCTATAGAACAGATTAAATCCTGAGTCATCAAAAATTTTAAAGGTAAAACATTTAAGTCAAAAGTAAGCTTGAGAAGTCAAATCTACACCATAATGCTGTCACACCCCTATACATTTACCTTTGATGGCTGATACATTTAACGTGTGGCCATGACCCAAAGATAGCTTTAGCTTGCTGTCAGCAGCTCATACACTGAACTGTAATGATCCTGCATGTTGGACAGAACCCTAAGTAGTAATCATTTATGCACAGTAGTTCTGCCACTTCCCAGTAATTACTGTTCTCTCAATGAGTAATACCAAAATATAGCATGATGAAATTTTGTTGTACCCGAGATATCCAGCAACAATTCCTATTCATGCCTGTGATAGCCAGCACCAATTCCTACTTCATCAATACAATTAAACCAGCTGGAGGCCTTTTTTAAACCAGAATGCCTTTAGGTTGTTAGGAGAGCTGCCTCATTTCTTCAGACTACTCTGCAGTGAGGTAGAACACTAATTACAGTACCTTTAACCCCAAAAGAGTTATTTTAAAAGAATAGTTTGACATACCTCTGTGCAAGATATAATGGTATAATGGTATAATATTGCAGACATGTCTAAAAGCAGAACTATAGCCAGCAGGTCAGAGCATGGAGGATATTTGAATGAGAAAAGGGAAAAGAGGAGGTTAATGTCCAAAAGTGAATTCTGACAAGGGGAGAAAACCCAAATAAACAAAAAAACCACCACCAAAAGTAAAAACACCACGCCAAGCCTTGATTTTCCAAAAGCTTTCACAGGAAGTAGGAAGTCATCAAGATCTTGAAATTCTCATAGGAAATATGGCATCTTCTATCACCTACTCTCCTTTCTTATGCATAAATTCATACTGATGCAGCGGGAACAGCCTGACCTTATCCCCATTACTCTATCACTCAAGCTCTTTTCACAGGGTCCATTTGGAAGACCGGCTTTAAGCATAAGCAAAGTTAGGAGACATGCTGAAGTGAAAATGAACAGAAACAAGAAAACAACAACCCCAGGGAGTAAAATACAGCAGAGACCTGAGTGTTTGCAAAGCCTCCTCTGAAAGTCCCTAGAGCTCTAGGAACTTCCTGTGCTGGGAACATCACAGCACTGCTTCCACCCTTTCTCTGCCACCTGTAGGGCTCTGTCAACTAAATGAGCGTGGATCCTTAGTTTTCATGATCATTAGCTAAATACATCAGTTACCCATCTTTTTCTCAGAAATAAATTCTTGAACAATAGATATTGTTCCCAACTGGTCTTTTCAGGCCTGATGATTACCCCCAAACCACAAACAATTATTTTCACAAAACCTCTCAGGAGCCTTGCCTAGCCTACATCACCATCACCCTTATCCACCACAGACAGGTTTTCTTTTTTTCCCCTGCAACAAAGAAAGAGGACTGAGACAGGTATCATCAGACATGATCCAGCTCAACTTCATCAGCCTCAAGCTCTAACAGCTCAGATTTTAGTCCGGTTTCTTTCTTTCTAGTCTTTGGTACATAAGTAGCAGTGCTAGGAGTAGCATCAACACAGATCTACATTTTTTTCCACTGATTTAAAGGTTTAGTTTTGTAAAAATTAAAATACAGTACAGCAAGTCAAGCACCTTTTCACTTTGTCTATGTAACCGACAGAACTACATAGCTGACTTAAAATGCAAAGAAGGTAATACAGACATATGTGTGCATACCCAGTTACCCTACTGGCACATATTTTAGTGGCTTCAATGTAAATTATGTTCTCCAAATACCAACAGGAGTTGAATGAACATAGGAACGTCAAAATCCTTACAGCAATGTTTCTAAAGTCCAAATTCATAAACACGCTGAAGTTCCAAGCCTTGCACCTGCACATATTCACCAATTTAAAAACAAAACAGGAGGCTTAAAGTGCAATCGCTCACTAGAATGGGAACTGGCACTGTAAAATATCTTGCCCCATTATTGTTGTTGCAATGCCTGTGCAATTCTATTTTCAGTTCCTTTTCTATAGAAAAATGTGTCGGTGGTCTTTAAAAATAGACACCAATACAAACAGAGCAGTTTTGTTCACATTATCCCAGTGATATCCCAGTAAGTGTACACAACAGAAAGAAACAAACATTAGTAAAGCAAAACAGTACAAACTTCACAAGAAATTTTAAACCGAAAGGAAGCTGAGCTTCTTTTTACCCACCGTAGATATTGTCAGCATTGTGTTAAATTTAGGCACATTATCTTTGGAATTAAGTGGCTTAATCAAAAATTGGACCTTTCAGACATACGAATGGTATTATATAAGAATTTAATAGGACCTTACATATTGAAAATCTGGAACATCCTGTACTTAAACGCTCAATCATGCTCGTGCCAACTTTAAAAAAAGGCACTGTAAAACTTAGCATATTAGCACATACTTTAAAAATTTATGCA
This sequence comes from Loriculus beryllinus, assembly GCA_039877255.1. NCBI lineage: Eukaryota > Metazoa > Chordata > Aves > Psittaciformes > Psittacidae > Loriculus > Loriculus beryllinus. The sequence goes on from JBCJKH010058354.1 coordinate 15,589, forward strand.
AGGACTTCAATAAGGAAAGGGGTAGAATTTATGTAACACTGATGTTGATACCTGAGCTAAATTACTCTTGGTGGGGAAAGAAGACAATTCTAGGTTGCAATTCACCTAATCTTAAAACACGAGACTAAAACCGGCACTTCTACTATAAAAGTGATCTGGATGAGTAAGTTTAGATGTAGAAATATACAATGCAGACTTCCAAAGACTAACGGTAGCCATATCACGCACATTAACTTTACAGAAGCAAAAAGAAATCTCTGGACTGCAAATCTGGAGTTCCATCTAGTTGCAAGAAATCAGATTTTTAAAAATGACCCACAGTCCCTGGTGCTTTATTTTTTGGTTTACCACTTAAAGACACCATAAAATGGTACCATATTCCAGAAACTGGTACTCTGCAGTAAACGAAGCCTACTTCAAGTGCCTGAAAAAGAGCTAGGGAAAAGGGAGGAAGGAGGGGTGGAGTTCCAATCAGAAGGCACTTCTCAGAAAAAAAAAGAATTGCTTTAAGATATATCTACTACCAGACATGCATGGAAGAGTTCTAGAGTAACAATGCTCCTACATGACGAGTGAAGTCAAATGTACCCAGTTTCCTGCTTCTGCAAGCAGGTGCTACAAACCTCAGTTCTTCCTGTCCTATTCTTTGTCTAAGCAGTTTTGTATCTCTGAAACACCCAGCAACAGCACTTGAAGAAGGAAGGAGGGAGAACCTTTGTGAGCAACAAAGAAAATGCTTTCAGTTTAGCTTAAAAACATCACTCCAGAGTACATCAAAATGGAGAGGTGAAGAGCTGTGTTCTTCTGCCCATGCTCCAACCTCTCAAAATAAGGGGCACAGATCTCAGGGTGCTACCATGCCCTTTGCAACCCTGCAGAGCCACAGAATTTGGTAAAAGAGGTACAGAAAATGTTCCCAGCTCCCTTTCAACATGGAACTCCCTTGCAGATAGAAAAGAATACGCAAAGACTCTGGGAAGCCGCCATTAAGGGACAGGGAAAATCTGCAGTAATCTGCTCAGGCTTTTTTAGTTTGTAGAGATAATAACAGTCAACTCAACATGTGCAGATGCCCAACTGGGAGGTTTTTCACAAGAGAAAAAAAAAAAGCAGCAAGCCACAAGGGGCGAGAATATGCACAGAATCACCTATTCTTAGTAGCAAACTTTAGTCAGAGCAATTTATTTGACTGGGAAAATCAGTTTATATTTTGGCAATTATCTTTGCAAACATAATAGTCAGCAACTCACTTTCTTTGTTTCCATAAGCAATGAAAACTTTATATTCTGCAGTCGCTTGCAGAGTCCCCCATTTACATCATGGTCTTCAATTGTGCTGTCAAGCAAATTTTCTAGATAGCTGTTTTCTTCATTTCTCAGCCTATTTGCAAAGAGCTATATGTGGGTTGGTTTGTTTTGGGGTTTTTGTTTGTTTGTTTTCAACTAAGGCACAATTATCTTTTTTATTCCTTTGCTGTAACAGTGACTGTGTAGAATTAGCAACCCTCCATAACTGCCAATTTCAGATACTCACTTTCTCAATCATGAGATTTCAGAGTCATAAAATACTGCTTTTCCCTATTTTTCTACAGTTTAAAAGTAAAATGATTGCTCTATGTTGTTCAAAAGAAGCTGGGTTTATCCAGCCCTCATTCATGTGGGCTGCAGACTTAGTTTTCATCCCTTCAGAGCTGTGGCAGGAAGAGAAGCCACCAATAAAACATGTACAGTGACGATATCCTGTTATGGCTCTTTTTTCCTTCCTTACTTCTGCTCAGAATCTGCAGCATGCTCACTTCATGCTCATTTATTTTGGATCTTGAACCATACAAGAAGGCAAGCACATAACCCCAGCTGCTCAGTTTTGCCTGTGTTATAAGCATCTTACATCTACAGCAAATATCTCTGGAAGCTGAACTTTGGAGCATGTCTAATTTTAGGCATTCAACTTCAGACGCTATTGAAAACAACTTGGAGATGATACGCACTTGGGAGTCGGCACAAGTCAAATATCTCAACCGCCACTAAACTATCTGGAAATCATTAGTACCTTTCCTAAAAGGTCATGTTCTGAATTAATGCCAGGGGCTAAGACCTCCAAAATAAAAATAAATAAATAAATAAATAAATAAATAAATAAACCCTATCTTTCAAACTTAGCAACCAAATCAAAACAAAAACTAACAGGAAAACACAAAGCATGAGCAAGTGTCAATTGGTGAATGAAGACATGTAAAATAAACAATTCAAAAAGAAGACATACTTGGATTTTCCTATTAATTTGCACCGTACTATTTCTGAAGAAAAATATTTCACTGCCTTGCCTTATTACAGTCATGCTGCCTTCTTTATATATCCCCCACTAGTGTTCAATACTTCTATTTGCACACAGCACAGCAGAACTTTGGGTTGTAACACTGATATTTTCCAAAGATAACTGCCATATCAGAAGGACAAAAACCCACCCACGTCTATTACTTAACCACAGTATTATATTTTTCCCCCAGCATTCTTGCCATGTTATGAGTCAGCAATAGCAGAAACTTAACTCGATTTCCTTTACAAAAGACAGCAAGCATTGGGCAACAGGAATAAGTCTCATATTTTTTTCACTTTTAACAGTTTGGGGAAAAAGAAAAAAAGAAAAGAATGCTTTTACATTTTAGAATTATTACAATGATATTCCCACTATGCAATGACAGGCAACTTATTGTCCAAGAAGCAAAGTATAGCAACAAAATTCTATAAACTCCAAGTGAGCTCTTCTAAAAATACCCTACAAACTTGAACATAGCCAGGGAAAAGAAATTCAACAATCTTTAAGTTGCATAAATAATTATAACTTCCCTGTCAAACAAGCCCTTCACACATAAAGCCAAAAAACCCCATGCTTTAAAAGAACTAGGACATTGCACGATCCACACAGCTGGCTTGCAAAATTTATTTCCATCTCTCTATCTCAAGGTTTTATACCACCAACATCTGGCTATCTCAGAAGCACTTTGAGAAAGCATTTCAGGTTTATTTTCAGCAAACTTAAGGTATGTCAAAACACACACAGATTTTTTTTCCTCACTGTTACTGTAGCACTAGGGTGCAGAATGTGGTAGTACGTTAGCTTCCCTGATGGTGGAAGGTGCCTGAGCAATGATCAGCATGTACTTTATATGGGACTTGAGAAAGGAGACACGGAAAGGGGTGACCAGCGACGTCTGTCTTCACTGACTGTTCAAAGCCTTGCCAGTCACAACCCAATACTTTTACTTGCCTCCAAGTAAATGAGGCCACTGACACCTGCCATTTAGGGTCTTCTAAAGTGATCTGGTACACTGCCCTTACTAGTGACTATACTCAAAACCTGAAGTGTCAAAGAGAAAGGAAAAAGAAGAGGCAGATACAGAATCAGTTTTCTCCTAATAATCATTTAAACTCTAACTCAACTCCAGAAAAAAAAAAAAAAAAAAAAAAAAAAAAAAGAAAAAAGAAAACCACCCTGGAAGCCTGAAATAGGCAAATGACAAAATGTGTGACTGATTATCTACTAGATAACAGAGTACCGTCAGAACACTATCAAAGGATGCCGGCAGACTACACCTGCTGGTGTAGTCTCTTCAAAGAGAACATGCAGATCACAATACTTCCAAATACAGCTTTAAAGATATGCAGCATGAACTGAGGAGAGAGGAAATGCTCAGCAAACGGACAAAAAAAGGACCCCAAAACCCAACAGTTAAAAATCAGAACAGA
>JBCJKH010058354.1:35416-45650 GCA_039877255.1 Loriculus beryllinus
GTTAGCATTAGAAACTTCAGTATGTCATCATTATATCATTAACCCCTTGAAGCTGGGCCCCTCAAAGTCACCCCCTGGAACCCATGTGATGGCATTGCATGAAGAGCATGCGCTCTGAGCTGATGAAATGTGTTCTCCAAACCAAGAGCAGAACTGAATGTCTCCTCCTGGATGCATTCTCAGTCTTCTTGCTGTGTTTACTAAAAGCATTGTTTGAACACTGGTGGGAGAAACAGCTCTCTTCCTGAAGCATTTGGATGGGTTAAGAAACTGCTGATTCCTCAGTAAAGGGTATTTGTGAAGCTAATGTTGATGAATTTTTGTATTACAAAGTTAGCCCAGTAGTGCTGACTGCATTTACCTTTCTCTCTCTGTGTGTGTGTGTGTGTGTGTGTGTGTGTATTGGCATATTTTACAGCTCCTTGAAGAAATATTTAATGCATTATAGAAATGCTTCTTTGAGGAAGCTATGGAGGTATCTGTTGCAGTCCATGGTTAAAGCTGAGATACGTTTTGCATTTATTAGCCATATAGCCCCTGTTAATTCTGAAATGTATATTTTGGGACTGTATTCTGGAAACACCATAAGCAAAATGAAAACCAGCCTGAAACGGTGTATCTTTCAACTCAGTTTAATGAGGAGCTATAAGCATAAACTACAAGGTTTCTTGCAAATTATTACATGGTGTCAGCAGAGATAGTGCATTTTTTTTTTTTTCCTTTGGTAAAAACAAGTAAGCCTGCTAGAGGCATAAAAAAACCCTACAAAACACATTTTTCTCAGTTTCATGTGTTGCATCTCTGTGTCTTACGTGCTTTTTCCTCAATACTTCAGAGCCCCACTGGATTCAAGGCTGGATTTTGCCAGCCATTCCATCCTTACAAGAGACTGTTACTTCACAGAACCAAGGTCTGAGAGGTTATTGAGCTCATAACTTGGTTTGTGCTTGTTTAGAGCTCTAAGGAAGAGAACGAAGATCTGAAACAATGTCAGGCTAAGGAAACGCTGCTGCTTAGGTTAGCCACTGCCAATGGCATGGTATTGAGTACTCAGATCCAGCTCAGCAAAGCTGTGACTTCCCTAAAGACCCGAGTATTTCTGAGGACTGAAAATTAGTGTGATCCTTGTGTAGTAGTATGGGACATGTATTTTATATATGCTAATATAAAACTTGTATTCCTGTGTGATCCCAAGTTGCTGTTTATAAGTTAAGATTTTCTTAATTTTTTTATTTATACTACCTTCAGCTCCAGAGCTGAGAAGGTGCCAGACAGAGGAGTCCGTGGCGCCAAAGCAACCCACAAAAAGCCTCTCACACTGGAACAGGTGGGAGCTGGGACAAATACTGTCCTCATACCCTCCCTGAGCAAGCATGCTTACCTGCATTACCCATGCAGTGTCACTTCCTTCTCCTCATTACCTCCCTGTGTTGTGGGACAACAGAAGTGTCCATGCAGACAGGCAACTTGTGCTTGATTTATTGTTGCTGATGCTGACACAAATAATAAATTCAAAGGAAGATGAAAATTGCCTAGCAAGAATGATTCCAATAACACCTGCTTTCCTGGGTAAAGGAGCACTTATTTGCTTCTCCTCCACTGACAACATACTCACTGACCTTTACAGGAATAGTGAAAATTGCACACATGCCAATATTTAATAAATTAATGCCTTTTTATATCTTATCTCTGAACAAACATAAAGAGCAGGATCTGTGCTACAGCACTTACTATATGGCAAAAATATGAAGATGCGCTCTCTTACCAACAAAGGGTAGAAAACCCACATAATAAAAATGTTAAAGATGTATTAGAATGATGTAGGAGATGTATTAATTCTGAAGTGTTGATGAATATTTTGAAATGATGTGTTGAATAAGTGATTTCTGTAACAGCAAACGCTCTGAGAAAAATGTCAATGAAAGTTTCTGTCCACATATTAAATGCAAGTTGCAATTCTCCAAAGTGAATGAAATTCAGATTTGAAGAGTAATTTGCATCTTAAAACCACTATACCTCATTAAGCACAGTTGATAGTAACATTCTGCCTATTTGTACGCCTTCTGGGCTTCAAGACAGGAAATAATTGTAGGAAATGTAGTATGTCTTTCTGTGTCTTCATAGCTGGAGATACTCCTACATAAAAATATAGACTAATACTCTTTTATACCCAAAAGCTTGCAGACGTGGTATCTCCAAGCCAGAGAATCAAAAGCTAAATTGAAAAGGTCTTCAGGAACCTTCTTTCACTGGACTGGCTTTGTGTGGGAGGATGGAACAGAAGACATCTAGAGATCCCCTCCAGGTACTTTGTCCTCTGAGTCCCTCAGTCATTTTGCACTTCCTTGGCAGTTCATGCATGTGTTGCATTAAGGATCTTGCGATTTCTGGGGGAGATAAAGAGCTAATAGATGATGCAAAGGAAAGGTGAGGGGAGAAGTCAAAGGCACAGATCTGTTAGTGTTAGGCCTGCTAACACCTCTAGTATTTCTCCTCCACCATTTTTAATTAATATCAAAGTCTGGAATGAACATCTCCAAGAAAGTGAGCAACAGTGTTGCATTAAAGGTGTAATATGTATGTTTGGAGGGGGAGTGTTTATCTTCTGGACTGGCCTTGCTGAAAGCTTGGTGGAAGAGCAGCAATGGAGAGTGCTGAGCTCTGGCTTATCATACCCCCCCAAGAGCTGTCCTTTGACTAATGAGTCAAGCAGCACATTGCATAACTGCATCAAGGGCTGATCTGCTTCTTGCCATGTGCCAAAGCATCAGGCAAAGGAAGGCAGAAAGAACACCAAGACTTCTATTTGTTCTCCCATTCTCAACTGCAGTCTGACTACTGTGTCTAAGAGAGTGATATGCGTCTGCTATTAAAAGACAATCTAGCAATTTTATTTCCTCTTACAAGGATCCAGTCTCTACTAAGAGTATTTTTTAATGCACACATTTGTTAAAGATGTTTTTAAATGTAGTTATAAACTCTTTGGCTGTTTTCTTCCTGTGGTTTGGTTTGTTTTGGTTTGGTTTTATCTTCCAGGATTTATGTCAACACGGCTATTGTCACGTACAAGCATTTAAACAATTAGCACCACGTATGTTTTAAAATAAATGGCAGTATGTTGGCTCAAGGTAGAAATGCCAGCATAGAGACATTCAGGTATGGGTAGTACTAAGGAGAACCTGAAGTATTTTATTACTGGCTTATGCTAAGATAATACAATTTGAGGGAAGCCTCTGTAGTTGGGTCCTATCACTTTCAGCTGTGAGAGCCTGAGATAGCTAAACCACCAAAATGAAACTTAATGGGCTACTGATGTCTCCAGTCCCAGTAGGGCTGGAGATGAGCAGCTCTTCCCACAGCCACAGCTGCACACCAGGCACATGCTTTTCTTCATTTAGCACTTGGGACTGACTAACCTGAAGTCTGATAGACTGCTCAGCAGATGAGTATGAAAGTTCTTCATCATCAGAATTTGCACTGCACTGTTTGGCCAGCTTCCATTAATAGTTGCTTAATATGATAATATATAGCCCATGATATTTGATTCAGCCAATATTCCTTCCCGAATTAAGTAAAGGAGGAAAAGAGCCTAAAATATTTATAATGAAAGCCTGCATATCAAGCTATAGCTAACCTCAGTTCTGAGATGAAGTCAGATACCCTCATTTTTCTTGTGTAATTCTGGACATTCAGGTATGAGTCTGACACAGGTCATAGCCCTTGGATTTCTGAGCAGGAGGCTGATAACACTCTAAGATGTGACTGTGGGATTGCAAGATAGTAGTATCCTTCAGAGTGTGAGTAATAGACAGAAATGTTTTCTACAATGACCAAATATTATTTTTCATAAGCCCTCTAAAAAGTTTCAACCTGCCTTAATTTTCTCCATTGAATCTAATAGAACTGGATTAAACTACAGAGGAGATGAGAACATAAATTTGATTCTTTTCATTCCATGTAATATTAGGGTTTGTATTCTTTCAAGCTATAATAACCTCTACACTTCAGCAAAATTGAAAACTTTTAAATAGCCTTTCACAACCTTTCAGCTTAGTAATGATGTTTTAAGTGCTCACTGGGGATTTCTGGTTCAGAAAAATCTAAGCAGCAGTAGATATTAAAATCTAATGTTTACTTCAACTCTTTTACAGCCTAATGGTTTTTTCTGACAGTGTAATTTTTAAAAGGTTGGGTTTCATTTATTAATACAGTGTACTCACCCTGGAAATCTTTAAGGACTCTGGTGGGAGCCTTATACTTTGTTGGAGCACCTGAAAAACCAACTAGAACAGGCAAAAGAGAAACTTGAAACTTGACAAGACCTGACTAGAACAACAAACAGGTTAAAAAAAAATAAAATCATTAAAAACAAAACCCAAAAAGCCTCATGATTTAAACACCACAGGAGGCAAAAAACAAATTAAGGATGTAGATTCCCTGTGTGCACATAATTACAAATTCGTGAGTCACTGGAGTCAGCACGGTTGCACATCTACCTAAAGACCTAGAGAGGATGTCTGGCTGCACTCAACTTGGGGAGTAGCTAAATGGATTTTATTTATTTATTTATTAAGCTGTTGCTCAAGGGGGTAGCAGTGAGGAGAGAAAATTGCAGGGTGAATTTACACTGATTAAAGAAAGTCTGTGTACACAGGCATTTCTGAGGCACAGTATGGGACTGGAAGGATTCTGGTTTTGTGTGCTGCTAAATTAGTGGAGAAAAGAGAAGCTGAATTTCATCGAGGCAATAACAGTATCAGTCCCAGAAGGATATTTTTTGTTGCTGTATCATTTTATATACAATGGTTTATATATATATATTTTTATTATCCTTTCCAACCCTAACTATTCTATGATTCTATGATTATGCATAAAAACAGTCATTGCTATTTGCTGAGAACATATAGTAATGTGACTCGGAGCTTTGTTTCCATTTATACTGATCTATTCAGATGACACTTAAATATCTTTTTTTTTATGGTCTTTAGTCTTATTCTTAAATAATAAAAAAGTGGGATAAAATTATCTAAAATCCTTGTATCTGACAGATAAAAGTCCAGTGTTTCTAAATCAAGAAATTATAGTATATTTCCATTAAGAAAATAAACATTTAGAAGGAGGATTTACTTATGAATATCTCTTAAGTACATAAACACATGCAAATGAAAAGAAACAGGTCCCAACATAGACATATATGTAATAGCAAATCATCCTGTGGCTGGTTTCTAATTTCTAGCTAATTTTGACTTATCAGTGTGTGCTCTAAATTTAAGAGCATGTTTACTTTTATTGATTAAAAAAAAATGCTGTCAGACTAACTACCAGTTCAGTGCCCCAAGACACCTACTGAAATCCCTGTTATAAGTCCTTGTTTACCCATTTAGTCCAGTGCTGGCTTCTCTGGGAAAGGAGCTTCCTGACTTGTTGATGATGCTTTGCTGTTGCTCTCAGCCTGTACTTCTTGAAGAAGTGAGAGGCAAGTTACAGGTCAGTGGTCAAAAGTAAGAGCTAGATACTATTACTGAAGAACAGGAATGCCTGTGCTCAGAAACTTGCTCTTCTAGTTCCTGACAGACATACTTCAACTGTTCAACACTCTTTGCTCAACAGCAAAGTGTTAACATCTCAGAGAATGTCAGTATTCGAGCAGCACAAAATGGCACAACTCTTCAATCTTCCTGAGTTGAAAAGAACTAGATGCTTTAGGTAAAGATAAAAGCTAAGAAGTGTTCACAATATGGGTAGAAAAGCATGAAAGAGAGAGGAAGAGACAAAACAGACACTGGGAAAGGTTTGAGAGAGACATTGTTGGTTCAGAAAATGCAGCCATGGAAACACCTCAGACAATGATACTTCATTAGAAAGTCTAAGGGACTGAAGTGTGGGATTTCTCATTTCAGGTGTTATGTGATGCTCGGGATTAAATAATTCTGTTGGCTGATACATTTCCAAGAAGTATTTGAGCCTGTGTTATGGGTATGTTTAGGGCTGCTACTTCTGTGAGGGACAAAAAAAATCTTACCTCCTTGTGTCCAGATATATGCACTTTTTGACTATGTGAATGTAGGTTTTTGCTGTACGTAAAGTGTAGAAATTCTTCAGCACATATAGAACTCCAGTGCCAGTGGAGCAAGTCACTTGCTTTTAGTTTTCAGACAAAAGCCCCATTCACATTACTTTCCCATGGGTTTATTTAAATCAGTCTTGGGCAGATAGGAGAAGGACGAAATCAAAAGGTTAAGAGTGAGCGGGAATGCTGACACAGAAGGAAAGCAGGTTAGAAAGAATAACTGAGACCTAGAAAAAGAAATGACAAAAAGGATTACCTGCACCTCTGTTTTCACATGGTAACAGAAGGAAGCGCGCGAATGAACAAGAGGGAAAACACAATACAAAAAATTATAGTTAAAGGATACAGTAAGCTTAGAACAGCTGGTAACACATGCTGGGCTACTTCCCTCATTTGGTGTAACTCTAATAATTTTGTATGTATTTAGATGTGGCTTTATCAGAGTGGGCATGTGTGTCAAACCCACAGAGGGGTGCAAACCCAGGTCTGTTTCTAGAGTAATCACAGTGATATCCTAGCCTTTCCTTAAAGTTAAGACAATGGTGTCTGGTCCCCACTCTGGGGAATTTGTGTGTCTCTTCCATTCCTCATTGGTCTCCAGCCTTGTGCCCTGATGGAGCAACACATGAAATTCAGACAGACCAAAATGAAAGCACAAGGCAGCGCAGTGGCAAATGAAAACACTGCTGATGAACACAGGCTAATGGACTTCACAGAGAATAATCCAAGGTATTCATGCACATTGCTGCTTTGAAATTAGCTGTAACCACTATGGACTGGAATATTACTGTGGATGAGTCACTGTAAATCTCTGGTTAATATGCAAATGTGAAGCAGTCAGTTTAGAATCGACCCAGACAAACTGGTTATCTAATAAACTGGATACAGAATAACACCAAAAACATCAACAGTGCCATCATTTGAAAAGACTCCTCCCTTCAACTCCATGCTGCTCCTCAGCTCAGGCAACTCTGTCTTGGAAAGATATAACAGGAGGGAGGGACTTCAAAGGACAAATTTCTGGCACATAAACAGAGGAGATTTTGGTTTGACCAGATGATCTTTCAAGGTTGCTTTCAACCTGGGCTCTTCTATGATTAGAAATGAGAAGAGGTTCAGCCTTCATATCTGTTATGTATGGAAGGGTCGTTGCCAGAAGATGTAGTTAACTCCTGTGTCCCCTTCTGGTTAACAAAATATCTGAGAAGACAGAGTAAAGCTGAAAAACAATTAATTTATATATATATATATATATATGTGTGTGTGTGTGTGTGTGTGTGTGTTTTAGCCAGTATATTCAGTCACTAAAGATACTTTCAGATCCCGGGAGCTGATAAAAGAAATGAACATTTGCATGGGCAATGAAAACCTCTATCCTGTCTCAAAAATTTATGCACTTTTTACATGTTTTTTATTAACTGGGAATATAAAAACTTGAGTTGTTGGGCGTGAAGTAATTGCTAGGAGCACGTCTCCATTGCAAAAAGGAGTGCTGTGCAGATATGACTGAATTAAGCAAGCAAGAGGTGGGGCAGAGATCTCACTCAGAATTGCACTCTCTGTCACTCCAGGCATTTGAGATTGCTATGTTTATAGAGAGTTTGGGTATGTCTCCATAGCACTGTACTGTGCCTGCTGCTTTAAAGCTGACAATACAAGATATAAACTCCTTTTGTCAGAGATTAGCTCACATACCTTGCACCTTTCTCTGATTTTAAGATCTTGTGAAAAGATAGACTGAGAAAGGAGGTCAAGATATTTCTCTTCAACAGAGCTGGACCAACGAAACCATGTGTCCTCAAGCACATTTCTATCTTTGAGATCAAAACATGGACATTCCAGAGCCTGCTCATCCACCACTATCATGGAAAACAGGTTATTCTCTTTGGTTTTAAAGAAGCCTTTTTTTGGTGGTTTTTATTGTCTCTTTCAGTCTTATGAAATCATCCATTGTAGCACATTCACATTTTTCTCTCCATATGTTCTTCAACACTGTACAATTTTATTCAGTTTCAAAACTCAAGAAATCATTTTAGCTGGAGATTCTTCAGTGCCCAATCATTATTTTTGTGAGCATCTCTCTATGCTTCTTGGCATCTCAATGACAGTGTTTTTGAAACAACAGGACTTTGGTTATCCACATTACTAAGGTGGTGTGATTTTTAAATTTTACTCTCTGTTCTGTCATGCAGGTGGCTAACAGAAGTATCAGAGAACAGCACATTGAGGTACAATGCACTACAGAGCCCTGCTTGATACAGTCCTCTGTTTGATAATTAACCCCTGGTAGCTACGTTTAAGCTATGTTTTTCCAGCAGTTATACCCATCCTCAAATTCCCCCAGAATACTTTTTACTGTCTTTCTCCTGGGACACTGTCAAAAGCCTTACTGAAGAGAAAGTGTACGACATCTACTAGAGCATCTGTATCAACTAGTCATTCTCCTGTCACAGGAGGAAATTAAATTGTTTGGATGGGATTTTTCCTGACAAACCAACACAGACTCTTGCTCATCTTGTTTTCTTTTCAGGCCTCATGAAAAGTTCTTTGTTTAATTGTTTGAGTGCTTTCTAAGGGGTTTGAAATTGGGCTACTAATTCTCTGGCTTTTCATGTATAAATATTAGCTTTCTGTTGGCCTTTCCTAGTTTTCTAATATCTCACTAGTCACCCATGAATCCTCAAAAATAGTGGGTAATGCCTCTGATGTTGGTTTAGCCAGATCTTTAAATACAATCCTTAAGCTAGTTACTTTTTAACCTCTTATTTGCCTGCATGAAGCTGAAATATTACCATACTGTCACTGATACTGCTGGGCATCATGTCATGGCTAGCTTCTCTAGTAAAGACAGATGCAAAAAAACAGTAAGCTTTGGTCTTCTCACTACCTGTTGATAATTTTTCTTTGCAGTTTTTGTTCCAACATATTTTTTCATCTCCTAGTATCACTAAAGTTTTTGAATGATTTCTAGTTATGCACAATGTCACTTTGTATTTGTATTTCATTTCATGCTTTTGTGAGTCTATCTCTATCATCTTTTGTTATTTCTGTAAACCTGTCTGTAAGCTGACACAATTTTTGCCTCCTGTATGTCTTCAAGTGTTTCTGTTAAACAAAAAGTTTATTACTTACTGAACTCTCTCCGTTAGTTTCTCCTTATTATAGTTCGCACTTGTGTCCCTAGTACGGTCATGTTGAGGATCTGCCATTTCTCCTTGACTGTTTTTTCCCTTTCAGCTTAGTTCCTGGAGAGCTGACCAGTCAATTTTTTGAGGTTGTCAATATCTTGAAGTCCATTGTTTCCTTTTTGCTGCTTTCTTCATAATGATGTTCACTTCAGCTACTTTCCATATTCAGGTTTTCAAATGACTCATGCCATTAGTTAGAAACAAATATAGAAATACTTTTTTTTTTCTGGATGTTTCTCTGCCATCTGTATTGAATAGTTGTTGCCAGAGCATCTGAAAGAGAGCAGGGTCCTTGTGTCCTGGTATATTTAGTTTCCATTAGTTGCTTGTGTAGCTGAAATGCTTGAGAGCCACCACATTCTTTCATTTAAGTGATTCTGCTTATTGCTCATAAAAGCCTCTTCCACCAGACCAGCCTGTTTTGGTGAACTTTAATAGATTCCCCATCACATGCATTTCCATTTAATCATGAATTAAGAGTTTTTCAGCTGTTCAAAATCCCACTGCTTTCTGGGATTTCAGAGCAAATAAGTATGTCCTTAATATTGGCAATATCAGGTCCTTCCTTTTCCTTTTACCTGTACTTCTTCAGCAAGTTTCACATCACCTCATATGCTAGTTCTAAGAATGTGATTGGATTGAGCGTCTTAGGCCAAGGAAGCAATGATTTTGATCATATATGAAGACTTCAATCTTTTACAGTTTATTACACATAGACTTATAGAACGTGTATTAGTATTTAGACATTTAAGATCATAGAATCCCGGAATCATAGAATAGTTAGGGTTGGACAGGGCATTAAGATCATCTAGTTCCACACCCCCTGCCATAAGCAGGGACACCTCACTCTAAACCATGTCACCCAAGGCTCTGTCCAACCCAGCCTTGAACACCACCAGGGATGAAGCATTCACAGCTTCCTTGGGCAAACCATTCCAGTGCCTCACCACCCTCACAGTAAAGAACTTCCTCTTTA
>JBCJKH010058355.1:0-17412 GCA_039877255.1 Loriculus beryllinus
TTCTCACATAAGCTGCCTAGTACCAAGGCCTCTGGATTGCTCACAAAATGTCCGTTGCCATACAGCCTGTCCACATTTTCCCTCTGCTGCAGTAGAGATCTGAACTGCTCATGAGTCAGCTCTTAAACAGCTGCAATTTGCAGCATGGATTTTTATGTTTTATAACCGTGATCTGTCACAGGTTTTAGGTCAAAGGCAAGACAGGTTCAATGCACCTACTACATCCATGTGCAAGATATCTGATGAGAGACAAGAACACATGCAGCTCACTCATTTTGCTCTGAGGCTCCTGTTTCCAGTTTGCTCATTTCTTCAGTCAGACGGAAATAAGGTGAAACTTTGGAAGACTCGATTGGTGTTGAACAGAGAAGCAGCGCAGGAGCACTGTCCAGAGGAGACACAATGGGAGGTGCCCTGGAATGGGGAGATAAGAAAAGGAGCTTTGCTCATCTTCCTTTTTCCTATCCTTGGCTTCAAGAACCATCTTCAAGATTTACCTCTATCGGGCTAGTTATCCTTAACAGAAAAAGTGAAGGACTCACTCCAGGAATTAGGTCATGAAATCTATGTTCCTGGCAAAAAATAATGGAAAAGGAACTGAGTGAAGGTATTAATCAACACATAGGTGTGTTTCCTTTCTTTAAACCGGGAAGACGATAATCTATTATTTTCTGCTACCCTGCTCTTGTGATTTTAAGTATTTTGGCACATTCAGAAAGACTGTGAGGTTATCTTTTAATTCCTCTTGGCAGATTAAAAATTTTATTTTAAAATTTGACTATTAAAAATGAAGTTTTCTTTTCGTTAGCTACTGTTTATTGATCATAATTTCTGATTTTCCCTTGTTCACGCAACTCTGACACAGATGTGTCTTTTAGTCAATAGCATCTTGTTGACTAGGACTTTCTAAGAGCCTTCATTGATGCCTATTGGCAGTTGGCAGCACTATGTGAGAGGAAGGAATTCATAGCAATTACGGGAACTTTTAAAATCACGTTGGCTGCCTCAGAAATTAATAGGTATGTTTGTGAAAAAGTTAGAGGAGCAAACCTCTAAATGAATTCTCCCTAATTGATCCTTGCAATCAAAAATAATTGCTACAGTTGAACCCAGGACACAAACTCGTTAGAGAATCTTTGAAAAAAAAAAAAAAAAACCCAAAAAAAACCAAAACCAGAGCAAACCAGTCCATCTTGGGGTTTTACTTCTGAATTTAATTCTAAGAGACCAACCCCTCTGGATGCTTTGGAAAACCTAGATGCATCATGCCTATGACATTACTCATACGAGGAGGAAAATGTCTCCTCTTTCAAGGATCTTTATGGAGTACTTAAATGAGTAAGAACAGATGTTATTTTTAAAAAAGTACCAAGCAAGCAACATCAGGATGTGATACATGTAAACAAGGGGGAAAATTACAATTACGAAAAACAGGAGATGGCTGTGAATCACTGAAAGTTATGTGATGGAAATGCGGATGACATAAGCAAGAATTCGAAGGTTCCAGAAGAGGAAGAAAATAATGCTTATCAAAATTTTGAGACTTCAAAGTAATTAATTAACATTTCTATCTCCTGTACTGTTTTCAAAACAATCAAACCATGTCAAGAACAAGTGGAGCGACCCTCTCCTAAAAAAGTCATGATAGTAGATGATAATCACCTGCAACTTCTTCTTCTAACAGTTTCTAGTTTTCATCCCTGAGCTAAGCAAAGCCTTAGGAAATTCTTGGTTATGAGATTCATTATTTGCAGCCCGTGTAATTAATTTATAGCCACTGCTATGCTCAGCAGCTGACTGCTCTACTCTACACAATTTTATGTAGATTCTTCAGTACATGTGACACACTGTTTATACAATTAAAAAAAAAACTCTGTGTAATTTTTTTGTCTTTAAATTCAGCGCTTGGAAATAAGTTTTTTTCTTAATTACAATTCTTCATTGTCAGGGTTTTAGAGAAACAGTTTAAAACAGGAACCATGAATGTTAAGTACAGAAGCCAGTAAGACAAAACACATTATTCTAAGACACTACTATAGAGTTTTTTGGTAATCCAATAATTTTTTGATGATCAGAATGAGGTTTGTCCTGAGCAGCCAGCTCTGGGTGACCTTATTTCAGCAGGGGAATTGGACTAGATGATTTCATGAGATACCTTCCAACCTCAATGATTCTGTGATTCTTTGTTTGCCATGTTAGACACTTCATTAAAATTTCAAAGGGGTTCATCTTATATAAACAGTAAAGAGGCCTATTGTTTTCTGTTGCTACGTGCCAGTCATTTTCCAAACACTTCCCCCGGTGTGTGAGTGCACTCACGCATGCATGCACGCATGCACACTCTCCCTTGCACAAAGAAATGCACATAGGTCTGTATTAGTACATAGTCTATATGAATATTGACTTGGGTACAATAAAAAGCACAACTGGAATTTCTTTTAAATGCCTACGTCAGACTGATAATGCTAGCCTATGAGAAGATGTCATTTTACTAATTGTGCTAAATCAGTGACCAAATGAAAGGTATGAATGTGCCAATCTCAGAATTCTTTCAGAAGCAGTTCATTAGGCACCTCTGGTATGTCACATTTCCACCAAGGAGGCAGTGAGATCTGAGAAATAAGCTTTCATATGCACACCCACCATGTTCCACTTCCACAGTGATCATGCCTCTCCATGGATCTGTGAGAGGCACAGTATTTCAGAAGACTCTTAGGACACTGGCATACACTTTAACTCACCACTTTCTCAAGCAGCCATCTGTCAACATGTCTTGAGCAGATCACCTATAAAGCCTGAGCATTGTGAACCTGAAACACAGTAAGAGATAAATTCCAATTGCACTATGATGTGTCCTATGGAATAGATAAATCATACAGTAAAACTTCCATTTAAAGCATGCAACCATACCTTGCCGTTTTTCAAAATATCTCCTTCATGGGGTCTATCAAGCTGCTGAAGCCACTGGCTTCAAAGCTGTAATGAAAATTCAAACAGTGCTCTGCCATGTACCACTGGTTTTATCACGAATGTTTTCAGCATTTTCTTTCTGCTCTGAGCACTGTAGGACAAAGAAGAGTAGCCCATTTGCCTATTATTGGTCAGATTGCATGTATTTCACCAGAAAGGCTCAGACTACTACTGCCTGACAAATCCTGCAGGAGATAGAACACCCGGTCCAATTGCCAAAAAAAAATGGAGTTCAGAATCCATAGGTATGATACTAAATGCCAAGTGCCAAGACAATATTTTGAGACGATATAATACATTAGTTGATGTTGTTTCCACCCTCTCTTTTAGAAATCCGAGGCTATCACAAAACTTGTCCAGTAGGTAGGTGCTTTCTATTTGTAAAATAGCTGAGTATTGAGGACACACTAATGAAGAACTGCTCTGCAGAACCACAAGCCTCAGGAATGAATGGCTTGCAGGGAGGGGTGAGCAGCAGTTGAGAAGCTGTGAGGAATGTTTGCACTGGCTGATCATCTTTAGTGAATGTTTTACCAGGGACACTATTTGAAATTCTCAAGTTCCACCAAGTAACACACAGAATGGAAGATCACAACCTGAGACCAAGCGTCGACATCTTTCAGCATTGTCACTAGCAGTTGCCTTTACCTGAAAAGCTACTTAAACTCTTTAACACAGTTGTTTGCATTAATATTATTTATTTTCTTGCTACGTAAACTTAAGTGCTGATTGAAGCTGGCCATAAAGAAAAGGTCTACAGCTAAAGGAAACAGTCCTTAGACTGAATATTTGCAAATAATTGCGTATCTCAGACATCAAGTCTAGCATTTTCCTGATGTATTAGGCTTTGCATTGCAGTACTTCAGCATTGAAAGTATACAAAACCCACTTAGCTGGTACCTCAGCAGCAAGTCTGTGGCTGTAAATGCTACATTTATTGAGCCTTCCAATAAACTTTTCATATTTAGCATCTGGAACTGCATCAGCTTCATCTGGCTCTTCCAATCACAATCCAGCAATGTGAATGCAGTAATCTTTTCGAAAACCATCATCTGTCAAATGGTAGGCTGCTTTCCTTGACACATTCACTGTATCCATATGGAAAGACTTATACAATGACATCTTCCCAATTTGCCACTTATTTAGTGAAATGCGCACATGTTATCATTTTACTGAAAAAAACAGAACAGTTCTAGCTGCTGCAATAGCTTCATTGCTCTAAAGAGCTTAAACTCTCTTGGTGTGTCCTTTTCCCCTTTGGGAAACAAAGCAGCACAAATGAACAAGGACCACAACATTAAACAGAACAGCTAACATTTGTCTCTTTTCCATTCTTATTAATCAAGTCTTAACAATGGAATTGTAGTAATTTATGGAATACTTTCTCTTGCATCCTTGGAACACAGTGTAATTGTTAACACATGACTAAAAGCCAAACGTTTCTCTGACACACTATCGTACTCTTAAACAGTTCCTCAATGTTTATATCTATGTATGAAGAGAAATTTTCTTTAACACAGAATAATGAATAATTATTTATTATTAATAATCACTGCCAGTTCTTTTTACAAACATTTCTTTTACCATGCAAGTGAAGCTGTAAAATCACTGCAGTGTTAGCTTTTCCCTCAACTTTTACAATAGGTTTGTTTGTATTTCTGGTCTATTGACCATCTGAATACACACATTTCCATTGTAGTACAGGCCAGCTTCATGAAGAGGCATAAGCACTATTCCCAAGAGGGATTCTGAATTTTATGTAGCAACTGCTTCATGCAAAACAGAAAAAGGACAATGAACACCTCTCCTGATCTCCCTTTCATGCTAAAAGTTCTGAACCTAATGACATATCCCTTTTCTATCCCTTCTACTTACTTGCGTGGCTGTTTTGTGGGAAGTTCCATTACAAAGCCTTGAAATGTCCTCATCAATAGAATCATAGATAGAATCATAGCATTATTTAGTTTGGAAAGACCTTTAACATCATTGAGTCCAATTGTTACCCCAACACTGCCAAGCCCACCACTCAACTATGTCCCTAAGTGCCACATCTACACGCCTTTTAAATACCTGCAGGGATGGTGACTCAGCCACTTCAGTGGGCAGCCCTTTTCAGTGCTTGACAACCCTTTAGATGAAGAGTTTTCTCCTAATATACAATCTAAGCCACCTCTAGCACAACTTGAGGCCACTTCCTCTTGTCCTATTACTTGTTACTTGGGAGAAGACACGGACCTCCACCTTGCTACAACCTTTCAGGTAGTTGTATAGAGCTTCTTCCAGGCTAAACAATCCCAGTTCCCTCAGCAGTTCCTTATAAGACTTATTCTCCAGGCCCTGCACCTGCTTTGTGGCCATTTTCTGGATCCACTCCAGCACCTCAGTGTCTCTCTCGTAGTGAGGGACCCAGAACTGAACACAGGGTTAGAAGCGTAGCCTCAGCCATGCCCAGTACAGGGGGATGATCACTTCCCTGCTCTTGGTGGCCACACTATTTCTGATACAAGACAGGATGCTGGCTGTTGGCCTTCTTGGCTGCCTGGGCACAGTCTGCCTCATGTTCAGCCTCCTGACACCCAACACCCCCAGGTCCTTTTCCACTGAGCAGCTTTACAGCCACTCTTCCCCAAGCCTGTAGTGTTGCATGGGGTTGTTCTGGCCCAAATGCTGGACCTGGCATTGAGCCTTGTTGAACCTCATTGATGGCCTCACCTCATCATTCCAGCCTGTCCTGATCCCTCTGCAGAGCCTTCCTACCCTTCATCAGGTCAATACTCCCACCCATTTTGGTGTCATCTGCAGACTTACTGAGGATGCACTCAATTCCCTCATCCATATCACTGATAATATGTGGCCTGAATACTGACCTGAATACTGAACCCTGGGGAACACCAGTTGTAACTGGCTGCCAACTGATTAAACTCCATTAACTGCCACTCTTGGGGCCCAGACGTTCACCCAATTTTTTACCCAGAGAAGAGTACACCCATCCAAGCCATGAGCAGACAGTTTCTCCTGTGGAATGATATGGGAAATAATGTCAAAGGCTTTACTAAAGTCTGGGTAGACAACATCCACAGCCTTTCCCTCATCCATTAAGTGGGTCACCTTGTTATAGAAGGAGATCAGGTTAGTCAAGCAGGGCCTGCTTTCATAAATCCATGCTGACTGAGCCTGATCACTTCATTGTCCTCTATGGACCATGTGACAGCACTCAAGATGATCTGCTCCATAACCTTCCCTGGCACTGAGGTCAGACTTAACAGGTGTCTAGTTCCTTCAATCCTCATTCCAGCCTTCTTGTAGATGGGTTTCACATTTGCTAACTTCCAATCAACTGTGACATCCCTAGTGAACCAGGACTGCTGGTAAATGACTGAAAGTAGCTTGGTGAGCATTTCCACAAGCTCCTTCAGCAGCCTACATCCACATAGTGAAGACACAGCCTGTGAGGAACAGCAGACATAGTAGCTTAGTACACTAGAATGATTTTGGAAATGGCACTGAAGCATCATACAGAAAAATGTTAAGGGAGTAAGTATACTTTATCGTTCTGCTGTCTTCTTTAACTTGTTAGCAACTGGCATCCATGTTACTTTCTCTAGAATGAGCTTCCTGCACAAAAATAAAATGTCTAAAAAAGGTCTAAACCAAGGTGGCTACATTCTAATCGTGAAAACCTCTTTTTCAGGGCAGGAAGGAAATGGAATGATCTCCAGATATGTGTCTGAGTCATAGCACACTAACGAAAGACAGATGGGCATGCTTATTTAGCACAACTTTTCTAACTTCTCATTTGGTGTAACTATTCTCTTAGCTTGTTCCATAACTACATTGATAGGAGGTGAAAAAAGCAACAGGTCCCAGTATGTTTGGCTTAGATTTGCCCTGATTTTTATAACTGTAACAGACAAATATTTCAGGATATCATAGGTTAGGATCAGACAAAGACAGAGACTTATATAAACTGATGGTTTGGATGTTTAGGACTTCATTTCCTTGAATCACATTTTAAGAATATTATCTTGAGGAGGGAACTAGAAAAGCTTGGAGTCAGTGCTGTTAGGACTGCAAATCTGCCAAAAGCTCGCCTTTCATTGTAGCTTCAAAGTTTATTTTTAGTACTGTGCTTCACTAGCCTCACCAATATAAACCCACCAGAAAGCTATATGAATGCTTCGAAAAGCTGGTGGCCCAGCAGTAAGGTTTAAATATAATGATTTTCCATGAGCTGTAAGAGGATCTGACCAATTCCACTGCAGTGGAAATGAGCTCCTAGTGACTAATCCTGCCTCAAGAACCAAGTTTTCAGTTTGCTAATGCTACCAAGAAGCTAGACGGTTATTTAATACCCTATTATCTAAGAGCAACATTTTGTATTCTACCTAGTGTGCTCTCTGCTCTCCCAGAAACACAAAATTAGCTCAGATCCAGTTTGAGTGAAGAAAGGCTGTCATACAACCAGAAGTCTGTTGGACAAGAGATCCCCTTCCTTCCATCACAAGTCCATATCTGGACACAGATGTTTATGATTTTCTTCTGAATCTGCTATCTAAGAGAAGAAGAGGACAGCAGAGGAAAGGAGAGGATAGGACAGGACAGGACTATGATTTGTCTACACTGTCAGGTGGTAATAAATTGATTTTGTTATCTTGCTGATGTCCAGGAAGAAAGCAAATAGAAAGCTTCTGCACTGCAGCTATGCTGGTCTTCAGCACTCCTCAAAGAAGGGCTACTTGCAGCAGGGCTAAGGACTTAAATGCTCAAGATACTTTACAAACCATAAGTGTTGTAGGAGCTAAAGATTTGCTCTACATGAATACTACAGCAAGGAAAGAAAGAGCACCTTTACCCTGGCAAAACTTTCTGGGATAGGCTTATTTATTTGGACATTTGCTGAGTGTATGGTCTGAATTCCAGTTATCTGGTCTTTTTTAGCCTCTACGAATAAGTAAATCACAACCTATTAAAAGATTAGCAGCTGTTCTCACTGACTGCTGGTGAGTCAGTTTCCAGGCAACCAGTGTAGTACTCCAAGTTTCTACTAGTTAAAAGCCTTTCAAAGACTTATACGAAACTAAAGTCTCACAGATCAGTAAAGGAGCAAATCTCCTTCCAGAGGAATAATAATGTAAACTGTAGTGCTTGGCATTGTGCCATTCTGCAGACATTTAGTCAGTACCAGCAAGGACTCCAGGAATATTCACTCATGACTGAGGGTTTGAGGTTTTACTCTGAAGTCTTCTCCCAAATCCAGAGCATGCAGAAATCCTGGGAAGTTAGATCCTCCATGCCATCAGGAGAACATGTACTCCACTATTGCTCTACTGCTGAGTGAAGCTCTCTAGAGGAAGGGAAGAAAGTTCAATCACTGCTTGGGCATAAAGTTCAGGCCCACAGACGCAGCTGGAGGCTGTGTTCTGCCCTGCAAAGCTGCATCAAGCCTCGGCAAGCAGCCAGGGTCTACCAGGGCGTGCAGCAGGAGCAAGCACGTAAAGTACTGATGACTAACACTTCCCAATCACGCCTTTGCATTACTTCCACTTTGATTCAGACAAGGCTGCCTCTTTCTCACGTTTTATCTTTACATGCACTCCCTCACTTCCAGAGGGTAATTTTTCTGACACGCTGATTTTTCTTACTTAGCATTTGATCTTTTGACAAAAGTCAGCATTTGGTCTCCAGCAGGCACTTTTAGGACAGCTGAAATGCTCTCTTAGCAATTACAGATGATCTGGCTACATCACAAAAAAGCCACTTTGTGTTATGACTAATTTGAGATCCTCCCTATTTCTTGTGAAGAGTCCAGCCTTGTTCCCTTACACATAGAGAATTAAATTCTGTGTTTTATTCTTCTTCTGTCTTTTCCACCGAGACACAAACTTATGCAGAACAAGCAGACAAGCTCAGGAGACAACATAAGACACCACCAGCAGTAATTGCTACCTACCCTGCAGGACTCCTTTGTATTTCAGTGCATGATGGTATCTGGCACTGAAGGACCACAGGAGCCAATCTTCTTCCTACAACTGTACCTTGAGTCAAGAGCCCTCTTTTTTTCTATCTTATCCAATGAAAGTTTCCTGCTTGGACAAACTTTCAACTGTGCTCTCCTGCCAAAACTTGATTTTTTAACTTTCTGTATTTTGATAAATAGATATATGAGTAAATATATATATGTTTCTGCATGTTCTGGCTTAGGAAGGAGAAGCAGCATCTCAGTCAGGTGTGTGAGTATCTCCACAAATATGTGTTAACTACAGCAGTCCTAACTAACCTCTGCTGAAGAACATCCCTTTTCACAAAAGCAGCAGATGATGCTACAAACTTTTATCTGGCCTTTGCATCACTGTAGCCACATACATGCAAATGCCTGCTAATCATGAAACAAACCTTAGAGGAGGTAAAAGGAAAGCATGATTGCCTGTCCTATTTATAGGTTCCTTAAGCTCTAAGTGAAGCTAATGTATACACAGGTGTCCTATTCCCAGGAAGCTATATTCATTATGTAACACAATTCAAATATGATTAACCTATTGCATCCAATCTGGGGCAAAACAAGGCTACAAACTGGAAATAAATGCCAAACAAATACATAGATCCTACTGAAGCAAAGACTTCACTTCTAATTCCGTTCTGATGGGACACCTGTCTTACAGCTTCTGCTGCTATAAGGAAATCTGGCATGCATGTCCCCTTTACTGACAGAGACCTGCTTTCAGAAATAAAACTTACACTTTGGTTACAGCTCACCATTCACATGCTGCTTTGAATAAGTTATGAGAGAGACATCAAATGTGTCAAAAGGCACGCTATGGCTGTATCTGCAATTACAAAGCAGATCTCCTAGATACTATTTTCTCCTTACTTGAATAGATACACTCCTTACATAATAACCACTTCAATTTTTGAGCACCTGTGACTATTTCTTAGAATCAACTAGGCTGGCAAAGACCTTTAAGATCATCAAGTCTAACCACTACCCCAGCACTGCCAAAGTCACTACTAAACCATGTCACTGAGGGCCTCATCTCCAGCTTTTTGAACATTTCCAGGGATGGTGATTCCACCACTTCCCTGGGAAGCCTTTTGCAATGCTTGATCACCCTGCTTTTCCCAGGGACACTGGAATAAAAGCCCCTGCACTTCATCTACTACATACTAAAGTGTAAGAGAGAAAAGGGCCTTAAGGTGGTCCCCTCTTCCAGTGCCTTCCCTAACTGGTTTCAGTTTCTGTGCTGTTGTCATTGCTCTACGTTTCCTCAGATTGCAGCTCTTTAACATAGCTCCACTGCCAGTGGTCACTACTGGGTCCCCATTTCTAAAGAAAAGAAAAGCTTGCCTTGGCTTTGCAGAGCTAGCTTCCTTCTCCAGTCCCTAGAGGACCAAGTGCCATTCTCAGATATCTTTCAGAGCCTTCTTCCAGTGTGCTTTTTAATTCGAATAAAAGCTGGCATTGAACTTTTCTTCCTGATCTTCCTATGACAGCAGAGGCTGACTTCACTCAGCCAACAGCAGGGACCTTCCCTCAACCCTGTCCTCCTCTGAAATGTATTTAAGCAACCAGTTAGCTGTTTTGAACAACTCCAGAGTGTTAAAAGCAAAGCAAGTACTTTAAATTCTATGCTAAGCCTATAGAAGTAATTAGACAAATATAATCAACATAAAAAGTCATGCCAAAGATGACTGCATATGTGCTACAGAAAGCAAAATCAAAATTATAGATTTTCTACCACAGAATTTATAAGATACAGAAAAACACCAACCAAGCACTATGGAACTGGCCTCAGAGCTAAAGATCTGAGCGTTTTTTGTCTTTAAACCAAATATTTTGTGACTGTTATTTGGGAATAGCTTTGCTAGTAAGATTCACCACAATTCAAAAACAAAGGTGCAATGGCCTGAGGCTGGAATTGCCTATTTTTCCTCCCCCAATTTCTTTTTTTCTTACTGGTTTTAGTCAAAAGATTACAAGTCGGGGGGGGGGGGGGAAGGAGCCAACTGCAAAATTTTCAGCCTCAGTTGTTCAACAGCACAAACTATGCTGACCTTTTCCAGACAATTACATAAACTAGCAATGATAAGCAGTAGGGATCCCTATTAAAATACAACCCACGGCTTTTGTATGTGTGCATGCCTTCTTTCTGGCCCACAGTTACTGGCCACACTGAAAAAGATTTTATAAAGAAAAACAACAGATATGACAAATTCCAACAGAAATCAGCTTCCAAAAATGAATAGCAAGCATAACCACAGCTGAATTCAACATTTGCCTAATTCACATGGGATGGTCTGAGAAATCTTTTATCCTTTATACTCAACTTGAACTAGGCATGCTAGTAAAACCCCATTAATCTGTTTCATGAGTCATAGGCATCTTTGTTCTGTGCACTTTGCTGACAGTTTCCTCTCTCTGAGGGTGGAGAATGTGCTTTGTCTAAAGTTTCAACTTGTGCATTAACTTCTCTCCAACACAGCGCATGTGCCCTACCCACATACTGCTACAGCTGCAATTGGATGAAAATCTCAAGCAGGAAATCCCTTAATGTGAACTACAGAGTTGTGCCTGGGTAGTCTCTACAGACAGTCTAGGTTACAGCTTCCCAGAGATCTTACTGCTCATGTACTGTGGACGCGACAGATCATGTCTCTCTTTTCTCAGTCTTTGCAAAGAAATGGAAATAACTGAGCCTGGTGGCTTGGTTTTTAACATATAGCCTAGACAGTTGCATTTTAAAAAGGAAAGTAACTAAAACCAGCATCTAATGTTTGCTTGTTGAATCACCAATGCAATGATTGCAGTTGTGATTAAGCTATGATGGGTTTTGTTAGCACAAAGCATCTTTTTATGGAAAAGCAATGGCAGCATCTCCCACATAGTTTTGAGGAGACCAGATTGCAGTTACCTGTTATTCCTCTTGACTTCCCCAGCAAGAGCAGGCACTTCTGAGGCATTCTCCAAATACTGTATAAAGATGACAACACAAATGAAAGACTTTTTTTTTCTTGAAAGCAAAACTCATAGACACAATCAGTAGTAATGCACACATAGCCACACAAAACTGCATCTGCCTCTCCTCACACGTCCTACTTCAGCTTCTGAAAAACATACTTGTGAGGATGTATAGTTAATGATTTTCTTCCACAATTCCATTCTCTACTAAGGGATGTTTCTGAGCTCTTAAATAGCTCCACAGAAAATTAATGCTGTTGAGTAAATCAAGGGGTTCGCAAGCCAGATGCCTGGGAATTTGACCACGCGATCAATTGTTGATTTTTACTTTCCCATGCAATAAACTATAAAACTTGAAAAAGGATGTAAACTTAAACCTTTAGTCTTCTGGTATTTGGGGTATTAGCTGAATTACT
This sequence comes from Loriculus beryllinus, assembly GCA_039877255.1. NCBI lineage: Eukaryota > Metazoa > Chordata > Aves > Psittaciformes > Psittacidae > Loriculus > Loriculus beryllinus. The sequence continues at coordinate 12,340 of JBCJKH010058355.1, forward strand.
GACTTCATATATGTTTCAAATTGTTGTATGTATCATTTTCACCTCTTATACTTGTAAAATCCTTCTTATCATTATACAAATGCCTCATTGAAGAAATGCCAAATGCAGGGGAGAAGACAGTTTATGATAAACTGCAAATTATGCCAGTAACTAAACATATGTGGAAACTCACAGGAACTAAATATACTAAATGAAGGGGCATAAAGTTACAGAACCATTAAATTTCTAGACAAATTAATGCTGCAAGTCATGCAAATATCTTCAAGAGTTGTATATTATTTGTAAATAAAGATGAATAAGTATGTGCAAGAACAGTACAAACATGACATTCAGCTGTTGCCAAGTGAGGACAATAAAACAGTGGAACTGGTGTGCTGAGCTGATGTTTTCTTTAAATCCCATTGTGTTGAGTTTAAAAAGTTCACTGAAAAAGCACCAGGCCAGAACAGAACTTGTCAGGTCTGATGCATGTCTGGTGCTTCATCCTCCTCATGCATTCTCTCCTGCTCAGTATTACTTTTGATGCAGAAAATTACCATAAGACAAATAGATAAGCAAAGCTCGATTTTCCTTTTCATTAGCCAGCTTTAGGATGTGAACACTAAGGCTGGTGTATATAATTAATGCAGCAGAGAAAAATACCGTGGATCTGAAGGTGTTTCAAAACATTCTACAATTCTATGATTTTCAGCTGTGCTTAAGACAGTAAGGAAGTTTCTTCTGCCTATTTCTTCTCAGTGCTCTCTTCAGTAGAACAGAAGAGGAAGTGGGCTTTGAAGCTACTGTAGAGAGTGGCTGGTACAGGGTGGAGAAGACTTGATGTTTCTTTTGTATGAAGTTAAATATCTGGAAATCAACAGGTTGTCAGAGAAACAGCATGTTGTAAACATCTTCTTTTTCTGGTGGTGTCAGTTTTGTGCTGTCCAATTGCCCAGCACTGGAATGTGACAAGACACAGATGAGGCTCTGTGTGCTGCATGCTCCTGCTAACTGCATAATCTGTAAAAATTTTGCAATAGAGTTTGGGTCAGGTTTTCTGATGTTCTAACTTCAGCTGCAAAGGCTTGCTGGTGCTGTATCCAGGAAGACAGAAATTACTTTTATGTGACATGTGGTCTGCCTAGGTCATCCACTGCATCCACGTTGGCTGCATCCGAGGATTGCATCTGGAACATTTTAGCTTGTTAAAAAGCCAGAGCTAAATTTTGAAAGATTTAAGTGTGTCAACCCACTTGTAGAGCTGTGGAAAGAAACGAGAAGAGAGGCTGATGTTTTCAAGATCACAAAGCAGGAATAAAACCAAAAATCTCAACTACTAAGCTTCCTGTTTGCATCACTAAACAATCACTTTCTTTGCACAAAATGTGGAAACCCCTCTTTTGAACCATTACACAAACCAAAAATTATTTTGTGCATTCTGTACGCTAATTTAAAGGCAGTGGTGCTATGCAGGACTTGACTACTTTAACTATAAAAGGACAGCTCATTTCCAATAGTTACAGTCTCTCACAGCATATTCACAGAGAGAGTCTAAGCACATCTTTCCCTTCTTTTCTGCTAAAGATCATCTAAACCATCGGCCACAGATGACCCTAGTGTCCCATTACACAGTAGTCTCCTATAGGAACTCATGTTAGCAGGATGCATCTCGACAGAAGGGACTGAGGTGTCACATAGATGTTTGTCACTTAAAGCAGAGAAGTGTACACACAACTAGTTCTTATTAATGAGTAGGAAGAAAGAAATTATCCAATTTCTGCAGGATTTTGTACATTTAAAAAGATTCCTCCTGGCATATGCACCAGCAGATGTCAACAAGAACTGGGGACTGTATATAGCAGAATATGTAATCGTGGTAGAAATATGGCAGACCCATAAACTACCTCTCTTCTGAGATACAATAGGATAAACATGGTATGTTTCACTTTCTTAGATGGTTTCAAAATACCAAAGTCTGCCAGTGCACACAACATGATGCAGATTGAAGCATCAACAAACCATCTTAATCATTAGGATTTGCCCTGGTTTTGCACAAGAAATGGGATACACTGTAGTCAGTAGCAATGCAACACCTCATTAATACACATTTTTTGATCTCTCCTCCACATCTGGTACTGCTATGGTGCTTTAGCTTTTTTTAAATTAGCAAGCATACATGGTCTCTCTGACTCCACAGTTCTAGACATAGCTGGGGTGCTTGAAACTAAGAACATAATGAATTCCTTTGCTGGTTCCAGTTTACTGCTCTCAGCAGATAGCAAGGGCAAGCTTAAATGACTTTGCGGTTACTCAGATAGATAGAGAAGGAGACAAGGCAACAAAATGGAACAGTATATGGGGAAAAGAAGGTGAAGCAATGATAGGAAAGGTGAGCAGTAATAGCTTTGAGATTCTGAATCTGGTAATAACACACCCCACGTGTGAAAATGCATTCCTATCAGGACTGGCAAGACCTCACTCCAATTCCTCACTCCACCCCTACCAAATAAAAAGGCAGGAGGATTTGTTTAAGCTTTCTGATAGCACTCCAGGCACTTAGGAAAAGAGCAGTGTAAAAATAAATGAGTCAGAAAAATGTATGTGGAATGACAAATGCATGAGCTATTTTTCTCAAGTGATGCTTGCTTTCGACATTTCTTAAATTCTATGGAGAAGTTATTCATAGCTAGTGCTCCCAAGGCAAGTACAGTTATGCTAGCTTATTTTATAAACTCAAATTTTATGTGCTCAAACGGAAAATGCGGTATTGTTTGACTTAATGACTTTTCCTAAACTACACAGACAGGAAAAGCGTGTGTTCCAGCTATGTGGTTTGTATTTCACACACATACCATTTTGCCTTGTAGTTATCTTTTTTTCCTCCCTTAATTTTGCAATGTAGTAAGAAAAGATAGATAATCAAGAACATTATAGGTTTACTTTAGTAAACTTCACTTCTCTATTTCTTCCTTTAGATAATAACAGAAAAATATTAGAAGAATGGAATGGTTGTGCCATTTCTCAGAATTACAGTGTAGATCTGCTCCCTCCAGGTCCCAGCATTTGCAAAAAAATTACATATAAATATGTAAACTTGTATTCATAAGATGTCCTTTAAGGAAATAGTAAAAGAGAGCTTGAGTTATTTAGGATTACTAGCTGCCTTTCTGCTTCGTATTTTTTCTTTTTTTTCTGCAAAGGCAGAAAGGCAAAAGCAGAAAGGAAGCAAAAAATTAATAGAGAATTGGAGGAAAAACTATTTTCCTCTGTAGTATGAAAGGGCAAGAATACTACTGCACTTCAACTGACTTTTAATCATCAGTTTCAAACAAAGAAAGACCAAGTATGAATCAACTAATTAATATATTATCCCTCAGTGTAAATTAAACCATGAAATAATTTAAACTGCTTTGGGTTTCTTCTCAGCTGGACCATGACGTCAGTATCAGTAGCTCCTCAACTTTATGCTTTTTTCCACCCAGGCAAATATGTAGGCTTCCCCACTGTTACACCCTTCTCTCTGCCACTGCTGTACAGACAGCTGCAAGAGAAAGGATACTAACAGTCATCTTTTGGGAACCAAATTCAGGAAATCAACTTCGTTCACCAACGAAGTGCACGAGGACTCTCACGCATTTCTGTGTCATGATCCAAAAAAAGCTCTATGGACTGAGGAGGGAGCCTGGTTAATCAGCATCACTGAGCACAAAGACACAGAACGTCAACTGCTCCTAAAGAAGATGATAGAAAAAACCACAAGAAAGATCCTAAAGCAGGAAATCCACCCTTATGTTGGAAATGATTCTTTAAAGAAAAATTTAAAAGTTTTGGAAAGGAAATAAGAATAATGGTTTCCTACCTGCCTTTTTAAGCACCCACCCATTAAGGCAGCATTGGGCATTTGCCCCTTAAGATTCGTTTCTTACTAAGACAATGCATGACTAGCAATGCATTTAGTTCCATGTGTGAGAGGAGACTGACTCTGGGAATTCCACAAGTTTTCCACTGCCATGATTCTGCATTCATTTCTATAGCCTGGTCTTTTTGAGAAGACACAGCATCTACCTGTCCTGGTGCACAGGCACCAAAGTAAGTATCCTTCCATACACACACATAACTTAGTGACTTGAGCTTCTTTGGGTCACTGACTCCATAGCCAGGCTATGCAATGATGGAGGCCACTGCCTTTCTAACTACACCTGGGCCTGAAGCATAAATTTAAAAGCTCTAATCATAGTCTTAGAATCCCAGAATGGTTTGGGTTGGAAGGGACCTTAAAAATCTTCTAGTTCCAACTCCCGCTATGGGCAGGGACACCTTCCACTAGACCTGATTGCACTAGACTACCCCTTGTCCACTCTTTTTACCATGATAAAAGAGTCCCTTTCCGTCTTTCCTGTAGGCTCCCTGTAATGAAGTGCAATGATAGTACACTTCATAACACCCCGGAGCAGTTGCTTCTTTGATTCTCCAACACATGACTAGCTTATGCCCATTTTAGACTGTGGACAGCTGAAGTTACCAACAGCATTTGCCATAGCATCTTAATGAAGGATCCTTACATGAAGATCTAAGCAAGAAACAGAAATGTTTTTATCAGTGCAGTTCAAAACATTTTGCCATAATGCGATGCATCTAGCATGCATGCACAAAAAACATTACAGACAAAATATCTTCACAAATGACTGATAAATTCCTGCAATGTTTGTCAGATCTGCCCGCCTCCTCCAAAAACCCAGCTACACCCTCATTGTGTTTATGAACCTGCTCAGACACATAATCTGTGCTACATAACACAGCTGGAGATACCAAAGACAACAAAACATATGAGGACAATTATCTCTCATTAAACTTTAGCTTTCTTCCCTGTGGTTTCTACCCTGAGCCTTCCTCACAGCACATAACTTGGGGTCAGCTAAAACGATAAACACAGAAACTCTTAAACCCTGGTAGTCTTAAAATTCATGCAGGTTTCCCGAGGTGAGCAGCTCCATAGAGGAGCTTTCAGCACCGGAGCGAGAGGACGCTCCGCGCCCTGGACCCTCATAGCTCTCGCTCCTCGCATGTTCTCTACAAGTCCATTTGAATCCATTT
>JBCJKH010058356.1:0-12205 GCA_039877255.1 Loriculus beryllinus
TCACCAAGCACCTTGTTGTTTTTCATGTGCCTTAGCATGCCTTCCAGGAGAATCTGCTCCAAGATTTTGCCAGGCACGGAGGTGGGACTGACTTCATCCTAAAGAAATAAACTGCTAGCAAAGGTTAGAAGTGTAGTCAAATGTGCAGTCTTCCAAGACAGCTATACATAAAATCTTCTACCTCATCCACACAGATGCTGGGGTAAAATCACTAAGAAGTACTTGATATGTGTGGCTGGTCTTTGCCTTTTTCCTATTCCCAGCAATATCCTTTTACATAGCACACATTCATTTCTCAGTGTTTTCCCTCCCATATTTACAACCGCACTATTTTTTTTTTAAAACCACCCCTTTTTGCTTGTCTTAATTGGCAGCTCCTTTTGCACTGCCTTTTGTGCCCTCCATGGACCCGGGCCCATCCCTAGCTATCAGAGCAACAGCGCAGCTCTGCCTCACCCCTTCTGCAAACAGCTGCACATAACTTGGCTTTCAGGCCACCAAGCAAGTGCTTGAATAAGCTTTAGATATAGCAGCCTTTGAAGCCTTGTACAGGAATCAGTGTGTCACTGAAAAGAAAGAAGTTTGACCTCCTTCAGCCTCTCACCCTGTGGGCATCAGACCAGAACATGCATTAGCCTTAAGACGTATTGAATTAATTAGTACAATTTTGGAGATAATGATTTCATGGTGCTTTCTGTACATTGCGCTTGAGATATCTGAAAGCAATACACGTGTTCTAACATAATCTGTACTTTTAAAGGCAGTTTCAAGATCCTGTGATATATCTACTCTCTATCGTGCCAGTCAGTTAGGAACAGATAGACAAAGCTTACAGGAGTTCCCTACTGTCTTTCACCCACATCATATCTTACTATTCATATTCCAGCAACACTGTCGTATGCAACAAATACCTTTCAAGCCTGTAACTCCAAATTTTATTAAAATAGGTGAAGGATAAAAAACAACCAAATTGCAACTCAGACATCTGATTACCGTAACCAATCTCATCTCTCATAGAATTTTTCTAAGTGATCTGAGACCCCTGTACACGTTAAACATGCCTGTTCTGTGATCCCCCAGTCTTTGGGAAGGCTGTTCAAACAATTCTTTGGACTTTTATTTGCATGGTGTGGTAAGCAAAGAGGAAGTTTAGGTAGTCATTTTCCATTATGCAAAGAGAGGAGGTGTTTCTTGTTCAGTGGGTAGTATCCTTCCCATTCATCTCTCACAAAGTTCACCTGAAGACCTATGCAAGTTGAAGGCATGGGAAGTTATTTTCACACCACAGGTAGGTGGGCAGATAAGTCCCTTCACCAGATATGGCCTGCATGGACTGGAAGACAAGTAACCTGGATCCCATTCTCGCTGGCTATATTCAGCTTTTGTTCAAACTTCGTACTTCTGGTAAGTACTGTTGTTTGGTTTTAACACAACCAAGTGTTTGGGGTTTTTTTAACACATCCCAAGTTCCATTGAACTTAACATTGAACCAGCTCTTTGTGCACACACTTTTATCTTCATTGTCTTCCCACCAGATGCATGAACTGGTGGATTGAGCAAGGATTTTTCTGATTGGGGACAGAAAAATACCCTTGAAATCCTCACTTTTCACCTGAAAAAAAGCAGGAAACAACCATTTGCTTAATTAAGCTGAGGAAACGATTAATAGAATTGATGAAAGCAGTGGAAAACTATTTCCATGAACAACTGTTTCTTCATACCACTTCTCATGAAACATTTTAATAAGCTTATTTTTGTGGCCATGAAGGAAAGGCAGATGTCCAAAGATTTCTGCTTATATTAGAGGACTTGTTGTAGAAAGGATGAAAAAATACCACTGCTTCTCACTTACCTAGTTCAACTCTTGAAAAGCCTATTTTTAGATTTCTAATTAGTCTCCCTAAAGTTCTTAATTTGAATCCTTCTTTCTTCATGAGTTGCATTTACTGTTCTCCTTATTTTAAAAAAAATGCATTTAAAATTATTCCACCATTTCAGAACAAAAAAAAATCTGATGTTTTTCAGATAAATACATAAAGTGTAATACTGGCACTCTGCAAGTTAGTGGGAATTCTATTGAGGTACAAAAGTCATCATAAACAGGGGAATGAACAAGAGTTGTTTGAAACTCATCCCTCAGACAGATCCAGAGGAGCCCTCTTCTGAGCCTGCTTTTCAGCCTTCAACTTTGGGAAGAAAGGCTGATGCCCCTAGGGACAGAATATCTCAGGTATCTTTAAGTGAAAAGGGAAAGAGAGATTACCTTCTGAATGCTGTGTCTGAACATACACAAATATTTGCTATTCCCATTCTATGCAGTCTGGGATTACAGACTGCACACTTTAATCTTACTTGGTTCAATTTTTCTTACTTAAATTCAGGTTGTTGCCAAAATAACCTACCATGAAAATTCCTTCATCTTGTCTGTGTCTCATTATTGCTCTTATCTCCCTATTCCCTTCTGAGGAACATGATGTATCTTCTCTCCACTAATCTGAACAATGATTCAACCTGTGATGATGACACAAAGCTAGAAGATTATTTTTAAAACCCATCTTCAATAATATATACAATGAAGAAGTCTCTAGTAGCTGTAAGAAGTCAAGAGCACAGAGAAGCTGTCCACCTGACAGTCAGAGGACCAGGCTGCCACTGTTTTCGAGCTCATTCCCATTTAACTATAAAATGCTTTCAATGCGTTAGAAATTCTACAAAAATCAGTTAACACAAACTTTAACAAAAAACATAAAACCAGTCTGCTTATGGCATTGCTTCTATTTCCATTCCACCAGGCTCTTGGGTTTTGGTCCTTGGTTTCATAATGTTGTTGGGCTGCATCAATTAAGTTGCACTCTTAGAATGAGAACGTTTGTCATCAGTGTCAATCAAAAGGTAATTTGAGACATTTTCTGCCTCTTTAAAATATATACAATCAAATATACACAATACAATACCATTTTTTTCTTACAATTTTCCTGAATTCCCTTTCATCCATGAACATTTTTAAACATCTAAAATTATCTTATATTTGGTAATGAAATTATCTTATGTTTGGTAATGACTATGAGCTTCCCCTTTTGAAGATAAGCCAGCAACAGGATCCTAAATCTAATTTAGGTTTCTTTCCTCATCCAAGAATATTGTAAACTATCAGTTTCTTCTCATGGGAAATCAGTTTAAAACAAGCAACTGCAGAAAAGTTCCTTTCAGACATGTAGAAAGGTGCTCTGCAGAATGAAAACAGCAACCTCACTTTTCTCTAGGCTGGAAGGTGATGGAGTTTGAAATGCATGAATAAAGTGCTTGTGAGAGCTTAGCCAACCAAACTCATATTGTCTCCTCCACAGTTAGGGCTATGTCCGAGGGAAAGCAGGTCAGATCCCTCAGTCCCTCTGGCAGGTGAACAACTTATTCTATCCTTTTTCTCTTCGCTTGGAAATGAGAAGGAGTGATTTTCTGAGAGAAAGCTGGTTGTGTATGCATTAATCATAGCCATTTGTGGGGGAATCTCCTTCGAGGCTATACAAATAAATGAAAAACAAGCACTTGCTTCAGGAAGCAAGCCCGTAGTGAGATACTGCAAAGACAAGTCAAGGCAAACATTTGACTTGCTAGTGAGGGTAGGCCAAGGAAGACCATGCTGTAATGCACTCCAACAGTAGGATGTGGAGGAAGCTATGTAGAGCAAGATTTTTCAGAATATTTCAGCACATAAATGCGCAGTCAGGGGCCAGTGGGATTTCCCAAAGTTCTGGAGAGACTCAGGTGCTTTACACCCTGTTATGGTTTTACCCTAGCTGGCAACTAAAGTATCACACAGCTGCTCTCCTGCTCCCCACCACACTCGGGTAGGATGGGGAGTAGAATTAGAAGAGGTAAAAATGTTTGGGCTGAGATAAAAACAGTTTCATAATTTAAATAAAGTAAAACATAATAGTAGCAGTAGCGATAGTAGTAGTAGTAGAAATGATAATAATAATAGGAATAAAATCCCTTAAAAAAACAAGTGATGCACAATACAATTGCTCACCGCTCACTGACTGAAACCCAGCCCATCCCCAAGCAGTGATGAGTGGCTTCTGGCCAACTCTCCCCTGTTTATACAGTGGGCATGACATGCTGTGGTATGGAAAACCCCTTTAGCTAGTTTGGGTCAGGTTTCCTGTCTCTGCTCCCTCCCAGCTTCTTGTGGATCTGACAGAGCATGAGAGACTGAAAAGGCGTTGACTTCAAGTAAGCACTACCTAGCAACAACTAAACCATCAGTGTGTTATCAACATTCTCTTACTAAATACAAAACACAGCACTGTACCAGCTACTAAGGAAAACATTAACTCTATCCCAGCCAAAACCAGGGCACACCAGCTCTCTAGATATCCCTCTCATTATCATGATGCATCAGAGCTTGCAAATCTGACTGATTATCTGAGTATTAAATACCCCACAAATGGCCAGGGCTGTGTGGGAAAGAGGTGTTCCTAGAAACCTTCGTTAGATATAGAGCCAAATTAATGGGCCAAATTGCAGCAGCAGCATGGCAGCTGTCTCAGCCAGGTACCTCCTCTGAGCCTATTGCTATGAGCTTTTTATGTTGTGGCAGGTGAGGGTACATGTTCAGAAGACTTGTAAAAGTACTATCAGTCCCTGAAGGGAGTGAGAGGAAGGCAGAACACCAGAAGAAATGTAGGTCTTGAGTAGGTATCCACAGTTTAAAAGTTAAAAAGTGAGGCTAAACTAAAACTGAAAAGCTCAATACACCTTGCTAAGCTCAAGAGTTCTGGGTATTATACACTTTCACACATCACATACAACTGTAGCCACACACCTTCTAGCAGGAAACAGAGCATACCTAAGTGCTGACAGCCTCATTATTTATTGCCTGCACATAATTTTTTCCACTCACTGTTCCGTCTTTCTATTATGTCACTCTTGCTCACCTTTGTTTTTCGCTTTGGCTTCCAAACATGTTTTTTTGCCAGAGGACTTTAAGCTTATAATAATATAGTGATAGTATTAATGTTAGGGGTTGGCAAAACAATGTTTCAAAATATGTTCTCAGGGAGCAGGAAGAGGTGTATTGTCTATCATCATAACTGACAACTACTCTCACCTCAAATCTCCTGACTACTGAGATAGATGCCATCACATTATTGCCCTCTGGAGTCCCCATCCTGCCAACCTGCATCAACCACAATGGAGCATCTTGCAGCACTGCTGAAAAACCAGAGATTCAGTTTTCACTTGGACTTCAAAATGCCTTTAATCCATCACAGCTGCAGCCTGGAACTCAGAGCAAGGTAGGAAATGTCCCACACATTCTCATTTTTAGGAGAATGTAATGTTGCTCTTTTTTCCTTTATTTTCTTTTTTTTTTTTTTCCTAAGAAATAGGTTTGAAGGTGCCCTTGTAATTGTGCATGGTCACATATAGCCACTGTTTCAAGATTGCTGTGGTTTCATATTACCGTTAATCAATGCAACACATATTAACTATTTTTCTGCACTTGCATGATTTATTATGTCTTTGTTCATTAATGTATTTGATCAGAAAACTAATTAAACAATGAACTGTGACAGCAACACATACTTGGCATCAATTATTAAAAGCCAATTTATTGGAATAAAAATGTGATAATAAATACATGAGTTACCATGGCTTGCACTTTATTTCAAATTATCAGAACTGTTATTAGCACTTAACCACATAAGTGGCTTTTCCACTTATGAGCAAACTAGAGGTGACACTTAAAGACAAGCATATTAAGTTTGTTTCCAACACTGATACTTTAAATATTTGCAAGTAAGGAGTGAGTTCCTAGACCTGAATTACTCTACAGGTATGTTCTATATTTAACATCTGCTATTTTGAAACAATGAAAGGCCTTATTTGTCATCTTCATTACCAGCCACTGAATATACTCATACCATATCTGGAAGATGATAGTAAAGTTTCTATGAATAAAGTAAGATTTATTTCCCCTCACAGAATTTTAACTTAACAGATTACAAAACTAGTTACTTACTTGCTCTTCAAAATGCATTCTTTCTGCACCATTGTAGTTCATTTTCCCATGGTTTATTCAACTTGGTTTGTGCTAGTCAGATTACCCAGGTGTTAGTTATTCAGATCTTACAGACAGCAAAGCTACTCACCTGCCTGAGGTGAGCACTCACATTCCACCTTCATATATTAGGGTATAGCCCATATTTGTTTCTCTCATAGTTACTTATGAACAGAGGCTGCCATATATTTGTGTAGTGGAAGAATAAAAAAGAAAACCAAACAACCCAACAGTAACTATCCTATACCCCTAAAGAGGAAAGCACTTAGTATCACTTTTCATTAAAAGCCATACTGCTATTTAAAGCTCCCCTCCCTATCATAACTGGGCATTGAGACAATAATCCAGCAGCCACTTTATTTCATAAGTTTGATGGATTCCTTTAACCTGGGACCCAGACTGTCTGAGAAATACTGCATCCCTAGAACCATGCATTCATACTGGCCTTATAAAAATATACAATTTCAAGAAGCAATTTCTCCTATTAAATTCACTCTTACTTCAGCCTTCTGCACCATCATGAAGTACTTGGAGTGAATTTCCTCAGTTACAGTTTCAGATATTGCTCAGATCATCTCCCATATGTGGCTGACCACAGCTGATGAGCTTCTCAACCAGCAGGACATCTGGAGGAATACATTTCTATAATGGATTTTAGCTTGTGCCAGAGGAAGTGATGTTTCTGTGAGCAGGAGTTTACCACCTTTCTTGAAACGAGCTTACTGTTGTTGTCTGACTTACACCTGCTTCCATCTGGATGAGTTAGTAAGTCATCTGCCCGCACCTATCCTTCACTCGTAGCTGACAACCACACATTATGCAAATCCCTGCACATTATTGAAAAAAATATAAGCAATAAAAAATCAGAGGTTTTCATAGTCGGTGTACATTTGTTCCAAGTTCTGTGTTCCTGAACAGACCTCCACTTTCTCCACCACAGTCAGCTGGCATAGCAATGATCCTCTTCTAACTAACTACTCATTGTCTTACCATCTCCTACTTTCCTTTTTTAAACTGGTGTCTCACTAACAGAAAGGTGCATCTGTCTTCTTTCTTGCCTTATGAAGAGCCCATGTGTGCAAGAAGTATGTAAGAGTCCATACCTGCTTCTGGGAGTGCTAAAAAGAAATGGGTCATCATTTTAAATAAGGTAAGGACTCTGAATTGTTTTTTAATTCATTGATTCATTTTGGTACTACTCTCATAACTGTTAAGCTCTTTCCCATTATGAATTTACAAATGTGTATATCCTACACATATTTTCAGTATCACATGAAAATTTTAAGAGGGTGCAATCAGTAACACGGCTCATCCAAGTCTTCATTGGCTGAGAAATACAGGCTTTTATGCAGGATTCTCTAACAGTTTTCTACATTAGGCTACAGAATGCAAGCACCAGGGTGTTTTGAAATATTCTAATGTGCTACAACATGTTTAACATTTATGTTATCCACTGCCAGATAAAAACACTGCTTCACATCAAAAGATTTACTTTAGTCAACCTAGTTCACATAATCTGCAGTGTGCAGTATGGTAAATATATTATACAAGCTTTTTAGGCTGAGCAGAGCTTGATACATCCTCACAGCTCTCTGATTTTGTATATTCTAGGAGTTGTCATTAATTATGCTACAGATAAAAGGACATTATTATCTGTAGGAAAAAAAAAATACAAACCAAAGAACAGCAACAACAACAAAAAAGCCCCACAAAAAAAAAAAAAAAACACAACATAATGCAAAAAAAACTCTAGCCTTTCTGCATGCAAAACATACAATCCTTTTACTCAAGAAAGATAATTTAAGAACAGCATTGGCCTTTACCTGAGATAAAGACTTAAAAGGCAAGCTGCTAAGAAAAATTAGCTCTGATAAGTAAGCAGGCATGCCTCTACCTGACCCTCAGCACTCTTACTTGTTCCACCTTCTCCGCAATCTGCTGTGACGCTAACATTCTCATTCTGTGTTATCAGCTCCCAGCCTTGGGCTAAGTTTTCAGGCAATCATGCCATTTGAACACCATTGGCATCATACTTCAAAAAGTTGCTTTCTGTTATCTCAGGCATTTTGTGAAGTCTGATTGTGGATGTTTTTTCCCAACTGGGTGCTGGAAACTGAACGCTTTGTTTTATGATGTGCCAGCTTAGCTACAGCACACATTCTCTGTGCAGCCTCTAGAAAGGGATTTTAGTTTTTTTATATGTTTTAGAGCTCATTCAGAGCTCAGATGCCACAGATCTCCTCACTGTTCTACAGCTTGTGTTTCTGCTAGGGGCAATGCTGGAATCCCCCTTACATGTCATCTATTTCTGCCTTTACAGCAGTGCCCAACTTGCCTTTATTGCAATTCAAGGCATGGGCCTTTAGAACTAAAACAATTTCATATTGTCCTGTCATTGTCCAACCTTACTGAACTATTAAACTTACAAAGTGTTTACAAAATGTTGGGATATGGTAGAATAAGGTGAACAGTGTTTCAAGGGAAATTCTAATGCTAAATATTTAGTGCCCTTATTAGGATTTGGCAACAAATTCCCAAGCTACAAATGGAATGGAGAATGACATTATATGGAGAAAAAAAAACCAGCCCTTTCAGAGAACGCCACATGTAGAGTGCTTCTGCCATGCCAGTTGCCCCAGAAGAACATCTGCTCCAGAAGCTCGTCTCCATAGGAGCATCATCCTGTTCAAGCTGGTTTAACTCAGTAAGTTTTTTCCTAGATTTTGTTTCTTTGCCAGTACTCAAGCTGACCATGTAAGAGCTGAGTATCCAAACCCACTAGAACAAGTGATTTATCCTTCCAGTGTCCTAATGAAGAGTCTCCAACTTGCTAATAGAAAACCAAAGGTGAAATGTGGTTTACATTTCCAATCGCATTTTGCTAATTACTGCATCGAATTGAAGCTGGTGAAACAGAGGTAAAAGGATTTTTAAGACCTATTTACTATGAAGAGTGGTTGGAGAGAGACTGCTTAATGTGAAAAAGCAGAAGCTGCTAGTTTGCTAAGCGTTGCTTTCAGATAACTGCTTGGTAAGTCCTTTTTTTCCCCCATAGCATTTGCCAAGGAGGTTTTAAACTACAGTATTTCTGTCAGAGGTAACTCGTCACCAAAGGGATAGGCTGCTTAGTTTCTGTCTAGGTATGGGATATCCCTCCAGGGTGTCAAACTATCTGTGCAGCAGAAAAGCCATGGATTTCAACAATCTCCCATACCTTTGCTATACTATATGCATCAGGAAGAAAGGGAAGTGTCTGCTCACCGTTTACTGCTTACCTGCCAGGCTAATTCTTTGTCTCTGGAGACTAGTGACTCAAAACTACAGTAGACTTGCTGCTTCTCAGAGTTACTTGTGTCGTGTAGCAGTCTGGCTCTCAGTTTGCACCAGGGTGGCAAACCAAATGTCTGTACTTTATTTTTGCCTCTGATACAAAGTACTGCTTGTGCACAAAGACAGGCAGCCTTATGTCACTATACAGAAGACTTCCAGGCTCACTTCAAAAAAAACCAAACCAAACCAAACCATACCAAAACCAAAAAAAGCCCAATTTTACATGGCACAGAGTTGTTTGCAGGAACATGAAGATCCCATAGATGAAACCTAGCTACTGTACATTGGTATTTCAGCCTTCAAAGAGCTCTTTTTCATCTACATTGAGCCACCATTACTGTGAAATTCCACACTGAGAAACTTTAGATGGATTATATATGCCTTTCCAATGTCCTTTTAGTTCCCATACCCTTCTGTACTACAGGAAGGAAAAATGGGCCGGTCTTTGGGGGGTTGATTAGGTTTTCTTCAAAGGATTAAAAAAAAAAAGTAACATTTTCCAAGAGCAGCATTTTCTCACACACTGAATTATCCTGAAGCATTTGTACTGCAAATATGACTCTAATTAGACTTTGCACTTTCCAAGTCATTACCTCTCTGGTGGCTACTCAAGCAGCATTGAAGGCAAAAAGCAGATGTTGCTGGGTAGTGACTGCATTCTTGAAGACAGGCTTGGTCCCATTCTTCTTACCATGGTGCAATCAGGAGTTATGTATGCTTTTGTCTCTCAAGTAAAAATGCAAGCTTTCATCTTAATGAACAGTGTCAACACTCAGGGAAGTTTTTTACATGCAGACCACTTTATCAGCCATTTTTCAAAATGAAAGCCTAGCACTCAAAAGTAGGTGTTATATAGAAAGACCTGTTAGACTAGAAGTAAACTTAGAAACCCAGAATAATTTCTAAAGCCAAACAGACTTTATTTGACCCAAACCAACCAATCCCCTTCTCTGTCGTTTCTGTGCACTTCTGTAACATGCTTAGAGGCTTGTGTATCCTAAAACACATATAAGTTAAATATGTATAATGCCATCACACAGTTGCTGGAATTATTTAGACAACAGAAAATGAAATGCCAAACTAAAGATGATACGTTATAGGGTGTTGAAACTGCAGTGTGAAGAATTTTAAGTAGACATCCACTGCAGGAAGAAACTTGTCTCTTGAGAACTGGTCTTTCGCCCTGCTGTTAATTTTTGAGGCTGACAATACCGAAAAAACCAACTGTGTATTTTCTGGACCTAGTAGGTCTCACTGGAGTACTGTCTCTCCTACCTAGTTCTTGGCAGGGGGATGATGCTTCTGTCCTGGCTGCATATGAAAAAGCAGAGATTTTTCTCTGGCACTTATTACCACCAGGAGCTGAGAAAAAAAAGGCCATTAGGAAGACAGACATATTTTGACAAGAGGCATTTCAGGTCTTTAGGGTAAGATGACATGAACGCCCTGTATACTACTAAGTGTAGCGTAATTTTTCTTGCATATGTGGAGGAGTATATCTTTGCCTCTGCTACTGTATTTTACTAAGTTTAAATGACCAAAAATTTTCAAAGCAAATGTGAAGAGTCTGAAATCATTTGACCAAATTATGCGGTTTTGTTCTAGTTCATTTTTCTTATACCTTCAACGAAAATATCTGTTATCTAAAATTTGCTCAAAGAATTAACTTCATTTACCCTCACCAGGTATTTCTAATAGGTTGCCAGATTCTTCTAATATGTACTTCAAATTTTCTTTAAAATCTCAAAATCAGAGAATTAATTGCAAACATTCCAGGCATCTCTTCCCATTCAATGTTCAGGAAATCTGTATTTCCCCTGGGTGTTGTACTGAAAATACACCTGTCAAAGGAAAAAGAAGTCCATACAGGTTAGGAGGTGCTTATGGCATTGTCAATTCTATAAGGTTAAGCGTTGAAGTCTGAACATAAGCATTAGTAAGAAAAAAGAAAAACTTTGAATATTTTCTTCAGTATTTTGTTTGTACTTCTACAGTTTTTACAGCCCCTCATAAATTAGTCTTTTTGGCTCTCTGTCCATTCATTTTGTAATTATACTATAGTTACTATAACTACAGCTACTGTTACAACTCACCAAAGAGCAAACAAGAATTAAGAATAAATGTTTCCAGTGCAATACAGCATCAAGAACTTCTCATGCAGGCTACTGCCAAAGGTAATTCTGAAGGCTCTTTTGTCAGTAAATGCTTCACAGCATAATAAAATGAAATTGTTTAAGGCAGGCAGTCACAGACTGTAAAGGATATCACATATAACACAATGACATTTAAAGAGGCTTCAGAAGTTCTGTAACTGCAACCTGTATCTAAGTCATGGCATTATGTGTCAAACTTGCAGATGTGCGTTTTAATATTTTGCTTCAATGTGACATTAACTCCCTTTGGCATCTTTCGAAATCATAAATCCATATAAATCAAAAGTTTAAACATTGTCAAGATAAATAGAATTGCAGTGATGTGCCTGGAGGGACTCTTAAGGTCTTTGATTCCTTTTAGAAACTTTGTCACCAAGTTGAGAAAAGGTTGGCATGATTTTCCTGCTTCGCATTGAGCTGGCTCAGTGCTGGATACTGCCAGAACTAAAGCTGCAGGAACAGGAAATGTACTGCTGAGTTTACTGCCCTGGTTAGTTCAGTGTGTGTCATTCTTCCACACCACTCATATCAACTGCTTTATATGGTTTGAATATTAGCAGTTCTGCACAAGACAATAGGAAAAGGAATGAAAAACCTAAGAAGGATACCTCCATTTTGCACCACAGCTTCAATTTCCCCTGTACCATGTCATTACCTTCCT